>NKZH01002129.1:0-30783 GCA_002370695.1 Metschnikowia matae var. maris
ACTACCGTACCAGAATTGATAACACTCTTAAAGAGAAACAAGATAGCCGTTCCAGTCTATGCGAGTGTATATGGACACTCTCAACAACCTTTGTAATACTATATTATGGGTGAGCCCGGGCTTATATACACTCCCAAACGATTAACCTAGGCCATTTAATCCTGAAAAAAAAGTGCTTTCAAATTGGCAAATTTTAAAATCTTTCACATTTCACGGTAAGCATATTTTCCCTCAAAATTGAAGCTGAGAGTTGTGGATCTCCACGGTGTGAGTATATAGGGTACACTGCGTCTACACACGGTCCAGTAAAAATTATACTTTGTTATATCATTGTATATACAATCGTTTTGAACAATATCTTCAGTATCTCTACAAAATTTTTATACAATGTCTTTATACAGGTATGAAATCTTTATACAGTTCTTTATACAATTAGGATCTTTCAGCAGGCTTGACATCAGCACTGTGCGCAGGCTCATCTTCTTCCGGAACCAAGCAATCATGGTTTTCCAACAAGTCGGCCAACTCTCCTGATTGTGCCATTTGCTGAATAATATCGCAGCCGCCCACAAACTCGGAGTTGACGTAGAGTTGAGGGATCGTAGGCCACTGACTATATTCCTTGATGCCTTCTCTCAATTCGGGGTCTTCCAAGACGTTATATGCAGCGAATTTCATGGGATCCACACCTTGCTGACCCAACATTTGGATTGTGGCCCTCGAAAATCCACACTGCGGAAATTCCGGCGTACCTTTCATAAACAACACCACGGGTGACCCTTGTACGGCCTTGTCAATGGCATGTTTGACCTCTGTTGAAATGAACCTGGCGGCAAAAGTAGTCGAAAACGACGGTCTAGATGCAGGCACCTTGGGTTAGTAATGTGACTTAGGTGTTAAGTGTTGAGGTTCAGAATGCAGATGTAAGCTTTAAGGATGGAAGGGCTTGGAATGCAAGGCTTGGTATCTAATTGGGATACAAGCGCTAAAGCTATGGGGGTCGAAAAATATGAGCATTAATGGTTCAAGTGATAAGTGATTTTATCTGATCCCCAATCTAGACAATAGGGATACGTACAGATCTTGCAGTGTGCAAAAGAGACTTGAAGAACATTGTGTTGGTTAGCTTACTAAAAAGAGATTTGATTTGTCGCGGGACACACGTGACTGGAGGGCACGTTCACAGCACATGACCAAGAGCCCGTAGTAGTGCGAAGTTAAGTATTTAAAGGGATAGATGAGTCTATGCACCCAGTACGTTGTACATCAAATCCCGATAATTATTCATTTTTATCTATCTTAATATGTTAAATTGAATAGTAGGCTCGGAATTCCTAATAGAGGAAGAAAATGGTCCTGTCTTAGTAACATACTAGTTATACAGTAAGAATATGTAGCATGTGAGCCTTATTCTATGCGTAATAACAATCCTCTTTCAGTTATTTTCCCAAAAAATCTAGTTTTGGCAAATTCCGAAATCAAAACTAAAACTTTTCCGCGTTTTTTCAGTATTATGTCCCTTTTCTCAGTGTGGGTTTCGCTTCTACTTGCACGATTATAGACAATAATATCTCTGCACCTGGTGCGTAAGTCAATTTTTGCGATTCAATAACAAAACGCTGTATCAGAGTTTGGTCCAGATATCTCAGATGACACACCCCTTTAAATTTTAAGTAACACTTGTAGGTAACTGACAGCTACGAAGATTTGTAGATTTTCATACTTCACTACAAGTGCACAATTCATAATTACTTTAAGAATTCACACTACTCAGGTAAATCCAAACCTCAGGTCTAGGACAGAAAATCGATTCGGCACTCTATGCAAAAGTTGGGACGGACTGAAGAAAAACAAAATCAACCTCATGCCAATGTAACCACAGGGCAAGTTTATTGTATTGATTGGTCTGAATCAGAGTACATTGTCATTCCATTGTGATGAGAAATAAAAAAAAAAACGTGAAGTTGAGCGATATTACTAATAGGGACAATAGGATATACTCATATGCACTCCTTTGTTGTGACTTTCTGGAAGGGATACTTTGTGAAAGGGATGTTTTGTAAAAGGGATGATTGCTGGAAGGGATACTTCCATTGAACGTGGTCTTATCTATAAAGAAAATAATTTTTCGGGAGGGAAAAACTGTCGTTCCCTAGTAATGTCTACATAAATGTAAAAGGAACCAAAATTGCTCCTTGTCCAAATAATCCAAAAGGAAAATGCTCCCAAAGTCACCCGCTACAGTTTTTGTACTTATCAAAGTAGAAAGTATCATCAAAGATCTCGACCAGGTATACACCTATCTGGTAACAGTGTATACATTTCTGACGACAGTTTATGCATATCGGATAACAGTATATACATATCTGATAACGGTTTATACGAATCAGTTGACACTATGAGAACGGTTGGCGATGTTTGGCCTCAAAGGAAACCATCGAGTCAAAATTTGCTCTGGAAGTTCATGAAATTTCTGCTGTACTGATGTTTGACCAAACTGGAATTACCCTTGCACATTGTCGTACTGCACCCAGACCCTGCAGCATGGTCACGAATGACCAAGGGATTTAATACTAATACTATAATATACTGCACACACTACTTCACACTATAGGAAACACCCCTTAATGAATGATGGACTAGAATCTATTAGATTCAAACAGTCAGTAGTCAGATTAATCCAGATCATGTGATATTGAATTCTAAAGCCTTTCTTACTGGTGCCAAAAGTGCATTCCAATCATCCAAGTATCACAAGACTTGTTTAGGGCTCCTCGAAATACCCCTTTTAATGATTCATATATACATAGGATAGCTAAGTTTCATAAATTGATCATTAAAGACTACTATGGTTCGGGTTTATGTGCTCATTGATACTTAGTGGCCCCTGATTGCGCGCAAAAACTAGAGATCAAACACTTTTAGAAAAGGAGAACTGCAAAAAGAAAATGTTCACGAAAAAAGTAATTTGAGCCACAATTAAAAGTAAGGAGCGGAAATTAGGCAAGAATCCAAGGGCTTCCTTATCTAGAATAATGAAAAAGTGGAATCTACACTGAAATGCAAGAACCGAATTAAGGAACGTTTTAAGTAATTTACTAAGCTATAATTAAAGCAAGTGATAGAGGATTTGGTCTCAAAAGGTTCTCAGACCACCAGAAGTCGTTCAAAGAGTCAACACGCTACATGTGTAGAAAACATTTAATTTATAATAGATTCGAAAAGGATTTGAATTAATCGTTTTCCCTGAAGTATTAAATTACATTATGTAATAATTGAAGGATACTATGCAAGAAATTAGCAGAATTAATTCTTTAAAACAATTAACATTGAAAATTACAAAACAAATCTAAAAGGTAAGACCATTGTAAATGAAAACAAGTGTAAACTTTTGTCTAAAATGAACAGCAGTATCGGGTAGAAAAAAATACCGGCAGATCACAAGAAGACACGACGAGCCAGATTTGACGACCTGCGTTCTATGAGTCGAGCTAGAAAAGTAAGGGTAGGTGATAGAAGATCAATAAATATAAATGTGTTCGTTTTGATAAGACTGTCAGCAAAGTCATGTTTTCGATGTGGATTCAGTTTAAAGTCTCAGTAGTCAACGGGGCTATTATTTCCGGAAAGAATGCTTCCGACCACCATTGTGCAGGTTAATTAATGTACCAGGTCATCAATTCGAATCTCTAGCTTTTCCCCCAAATCCTTTGCATCATTCACATTGGTTTTGTGCGATTGGCTACCTATATAATGGGCCTAGTTTCGTCTCTCTCTCAATCTACCAGAAAGTTTTTTAACCTCTAACAATAAGATCAGAAAATCAGAAAGAAAAATTAAAAAATTAAAAAATCAAAAAAACACTAAGACTTCAATCTTCAAATCATCATGAAAGCAGCCCCCTTTATCCTGGCTTTGCTTTTCCCTGTGAGTGCTTGGGCAGATACTTTCAACTTTTATGCAAAGATTCATGACAAATATGAGCTTCTCAGTAGCTTGAGAGATGGGGAGGATTTTAAGCGTAAATTCCTCTTTCTATCGGAGGATGCCAATTCTATTCTCCCCCCCCCTGGATTCGACCTGAAAGATGGATACGCTACTACTGGAAACACCTCTAGTCTTGAAGTGTTTGGCATTCACAAAAATAATTTAGCTTTTGGCCCAAAGAACAGTGTCGAGCCTTTTAAAATGCAGTTGGACGAGAACTTGAAGGTTGTGAATCTTACACCTCATATTTGCAAGTTTTCGGAAGGCAAATCCCGGGGATTCATTATGAATAAGGATTTTTCAGTATTTGACTTCAAATGTACCTCAGTCGATATCTACTTCTTGCCTTCCTCTGAGGCTCAGAAGCGTATGTCCTCCTCAGAAAATCACAAAAGAGAAGAAGGTGAGATGCAGCCAATGTATTATGATAATGTGGGCCAAGAGACAGTTCAAACTAAAAAATCAGACAAGAGAGACTACGTAAATAACAATTTAAACGGTCTGTATCACACCATTACCAGAGATATTAGTGACATCAGAGGGTTTAAGAAGAGAGAGTACACTGGAGAGCAGGCTTTGACGCCCCTTGCTTCTTATCCTACCCCAGAAGTGATAAATAAGAGGCATAAAGTAGAAAAATATGGCTCTTACCCCGTCCCTACTACAACTCGCTACAATGGTGCGTTATAAGGCGGTCTTGCTGATTGAGGTTTCTGGCTTGAACAGGGGCGTTCTGAAATTTTTCTGTTACTCTTCTATGATATGCTGGCTGAAACGTTTGAGGAAAATTGACTGTGTGACTTATCCGGGCATGAGCGGACAAGTGCAGTCTTTGAAGTGCAACACTACAACCAACAGTTTCTGCGCTTTATCGGCTAAGATACTATTGGTGAGGGTGTTAATGGGTTCGCTCCCTTTTTTTTATTAAAAATATTCATTTTTAGCAAGACTATTGTAGATCCATTGGAGATTTCGTTGTCAGTCAGTGTAATTGGTTGCTTGAGTTAGTAATCCTTTTTGAGAAATATAGTCCATTCTAAGAATTGAAGGGAGATTATCTTCATTTTAAGAGGCAACGAGACTCAATTATTGATAACTAAAAAGTGATTTGAATGTAACAGAAATACCGATATAAGATTTAAAAAGACCGATTTTGCACAGGAAAGACCTTTATTGTGCTGGATTCTTATGATAATATAGTATTAAGTAAAATGCGTAAAGTCTAAGGTAAATTCTAAGCAATAATTAGATATTCTACCAGGTACAGCCTTAGCTACTCTAGATTCTACTCTCAACTTTTTATTGAAGCGGTTGTATCATACGAGTTACTACATAAAAGTAGTGAATGAATTTAGCCTCTAGTATTAATGAAAAATAGAAATACTACATATGAGGAAGAATAGAAGATGTTTAAGCTCAGTTCTGGTTACCTGATTCACAAGGGTACAGACTTCCCAATTATTGAGTGATGAATGTGACCCTGTTTACTGACTCATTGAGTTTCTTCGAGAGAAAGATAGATAGATTGGTGGATGTCCCATGGACTTTGTTGTAAGTGTCTCTTATCTCGCGAACCAGGG
The DNA here is from genome assembly GCA_002370695.1 of Metschnikowia matae var. maris. Lineage (NCBI taxonomy): Eukaryota > Fungi > Ascomycota > Pichiomycetes > Serinales > Metschnikowiaceae > Metschnikowia > Metschnikowia matae. Next base: position 5,568 of record NKZH01002129.1, read on the forward strand.
CTCATAGTCAGCACCTGTACTACAAAAGAGAAGACAGAAAGACTTTTGGTACAGACAGACAGAAGGAAAATAACGAAATTCTCGAACATTTTGCAGAAATCTGTTTGGCGCCTTTGTTATTATACTCTTTGGGCTTGAGGTAATACGATGCACGGGTGTTCGCAGCCACCTCGCCTGGAACATCCATGGCAGGCATATCAGTGAAGAATATTGTTGAACTTGCAGCACATCTGTACCTCATGATCACGTGCCTGCAGGCATGTGAGCAAAGTTCAGGTTCACGTGTCCTACTGGAACGTGAATAGAGGAGCAGGCAAGTGTTAAAACACTTAATGCATATGAAGATGAGTACATTTCTAACTTAAGATGAAATGTTTCTAGGAGAAATTGTTGCTAGGAGGATTATTTAAGCCAACCTGCATATTGGTTGCTACGCAGACCAATATGGCTTGGCCTATAAGAAAAGGGGAATCCGCAATATTGAAACAAGGCGGATAAGTAAATCTGTCGCAGCACCCCTAGGTTGAGTTTATAGGAATCTAACAAACGTTATCACTGCTCCACAATTGAAAGCGTAAAGCGCTAAAACAATAACAAATATATATCTCGGACACCAGTACATCCTGTCACCTCAACCTTCATTTATTTTACTCTGCCATATTCTCTTTGGTATAGAGACCTAATCTCACCAAGAAGTATACACTTCACCGAAATGCCTTGCTCAAAATCGACTCTTATACCACGTGACTTAGCAGAAACACTGCTAGATACATTTTAGCAAGTGTCACTTCTTTACAATGGCTTTTCGGGACTCTTTTGTGTTTGGCAGAAAAACTATTTAATATTGACCACTGCTTTATATACATTCTGTAAGTTCTGTTCGACTATTTGGCTGTTACTACTAATACTTAGTATCCGCTATTCATTTGCTGATAGTTTCTCCAAATGAATAACATAGGGCTACTTAGATATTTTCTGGTAAAAGAACGTGCATGCAACAAACATGCAAGTTAACAATAGCGTTGAGGAATCTTCTGATGTCGCGACTCAATATCTCAAGGTGTCGACACGGCATCTTGGAATAGCCATTGTTAAATTCAGACAGCATAAGCTCAATAATACCTCAATAGACAGAGCTTTACCTGTGATGGGTCAAACATTTCATCAAAGATTAGTAATGTACCTGCATGTATGTATCATTCACTAATGTATGGGACACTGAAGGGATTCATAATAATGAATGGATGGCAAATCAACACTAAAAGAAAAGAGTTTTCAGAAGCATTGACTGATATGCCTGGCTTAAAAGCACAGACCGATACTTTTAATTTCTAAAGCCGAAAGATGAGCTTACAAAATGTGGGTACCCACATAAAGAGAGCCAGAGCAAGTTAACTATACTAGAAACATAGATTTCATAAATCATATTGTTATTTAATTTGCCGCTAGAACCCTAAAAATCATTTCCTGCATATACAGACAATGAGATCTACATCAAACAATACGATATTGTTTTAACTTAAACACATGTAAACCATTCGAATGTAGCCAGCCACCATAATCTAAATTCTAGAAAATTATCCGAAAACGCAATATGAATACACCAGTATCCAAGATTGCATCGAACGCACAACAAAAGAAGAATGATATCTTCTTCTAGAAGAGATTAATTAAAATTAATTATACTTTGCATGTAATTATCACGTTACCGGACTTTTGACTTTATACATTCTGGTAAATTTTTTTGACTGGAAGTATTTTCACCAAAAAAAAGTTTTGTATGCAAGACTAATATTTCCTATACATAAATGTGCAGACTAAAAAAATACTAAAGCACCTAATTTGGCAGTATTGTTACCTAATCTGGTCATGTAGCTAATTTCAAGCAGGAAGACGCGTATATTATGATTGATCGTGTAGAAAGGGTCCAAAGTGGCTCTTTATTGCTTGAGTAATAATAGCCATCGCAAAAGACACAACAAAGTGTATACAATAGAAACCCAAGAGAGGATGACAAGTACAAGGGAATCATCAGATAATACACAACAGAGTGTATATAATAGCGATCCAAGAGAAGATATTTAAGTACAATGAAATCATGAGATGTTTTCGAAGAAGCCCCCTTTCTTTTAAAGTTGCTCTTGGACCCTTCGACTTTGTTTTAGAAAGGCACCCTGCATATATGCAAACTTACTTAGATTCTTCTAACTTGGACAGGAAGCGTAATAACAAACGTGGTTTCAATAAACGTAACCGCTTGTCTTGGACTCTTTGAATATTTCTAATTCTATAAGCGTTGGTCATCTGGTGTACGGGCCTTTCGCAGTGACACCTCCCACTGAAACCATCAATTTAAACCCTGCCACCATAGAACACCATTACCTCTGGTACATCCTATAAGTTTTTTAAGACAGTATCTACTTGAAGATGTCCCAATATGAGTCAGATTGGATTTGATGATTGATCCGAAGCGTGATATTGGGCCAATAGTCTAGTTCAGATGAAACTACATGCAGTACCACAATAGTTTTTCTTTTATCAGATAGATCTCTGTTATCAGATAGACCTGTAATTATCGAATACATGTCGGATAATCTTAAGAAAGAAGCTTTGATATGGAATCGATAAGGACAGAAACTCCTGTGATCGGAAAGTATCGTTAGTAGGAGACCCTCGACATTCGTCGTTGACTGTAAATATAGGTAGGCGCTTTTACTGGGGCGAAAACCTGAACCCCCCACATTAGGTGGGCTGACACGTACTCGAATTATTGCATGATTGAATAATGAATTGTCGTCGGGAGTAATGAGGCGGGAACGCACATATCATGTGGTTTCGCAAAGTTGCCCCTACGCAATGAACAGATTATAAGCACAGCACCCAAACGGAAAAATGTTTTTTGCGTTGGGGCGAGTTGCGGAAACATGGAGGTTCTGCATATTGCACTATTGTTTCCGGAATCCCCAAATCGGACCGGGGAGCGGATGCGCGGGCTCGGAACCTTTTGCAGCTGAATGCACAATACCCGAACACAAAGAGTAACAAAGGGACAAAGAAAACCTCACTAAAACACCTAAACAGCTCAGAACCATTCCTTAACCACCTCATACTACTCGAATATAACCGAGCAAACTTGAAACAAGTTCGAAGCCCTTTTCAACTGTGCGTGAAACTAACCTGAAAAAACCCTGGAACGTGCCTGAGCCCCTGAAACCGCCCTAAAAGGTGCCTGAACCCGCCCTAAAAATATCAAACAATGCTTCTTCTCGTTTTACTCTGTTGTGTGAATGCACAGAATATAACCGACGAGCTTCTAACAAAGACCTTTCTCAATGGCTCCTATTACTCCCTAGCCTTTCCCTTTGGGCTTCTGCTCAAACAGTACATATTTGAAGAGTCAGACCCTTTGGGAGTGGAGCATTTTGTTCAAATAGCAGGTACAGCACGTGATACACCCCTGGGGCCAATTACTTACCTTGAGCACCATAATCCGGTCCACCATTCAGAAGAACCACCGTTGGATGAGATCTCGGTGATAGGAAAGCCTGCATACAATATAGCCGCTGTACATCAAGATAAACAAACCCTCCGCCAAGAGGCTGTGCCGGTGGCGTGCGCCACCGATAACTTGCTTGAGCTCCAGCTCCAGGAGGGCATTCTTGTGAATATGGAGGGTCGTGTGGCCACCGTGGATCGAGACCACTTGTTCCAGTTCGATATCGAGACAGCGCTAGTCACGTGCGGCTGGAGTGTTAATGCCTTTGGCGAGTTATGTCTCCATGGTTCTACGCTTTTTTACCAGTGCCATTCGGGCGCCAGCTACAAGATCTACGATGCTCCGATAAGCCTGAGATGCATGCCTGTGCTGCTTGAGGTGGTGGAGGTGGTGACATGTATATGAGATTGTCATGTATCGTGCCTATGTAAGTAGAACTTTCGTAGCAGCTATTGTTGCTGAATAGCACATGTTTAGAGCTATTGTTACTGAGTAGCCCATATTTAGAGCTATTGTTGCTAAGCAGCTACTATTTGTTACTATTTCCTGCCTATTTTTATTCTGTTATTGTACATTGCTGGCTTTCCTAATTTGGTTTGGATTATTTGACCTTGCTGTTTTTTATTTTCTTAAATATTTAGCTGATTTTTCAACCATGCTGGTCTGATCAAATGTTAGTTGCTGCTTCATGAAGTTGCTGCTTCTTGTCAATTATTGATTGCTGATTTGCTGCTCTGGAGTGATTTGTTGCTGCGCCGGTGGAGGCTGCATCACGGGCAAACAAGCGTATGCTGTATATACACGATACCCGAGGGAGTCATGCACGCTGCTCCTGGAAGCGGTTAGGCGCTGCACGGGACCCAGCTGCGCGACGTGTATCTATCTTGCCGGGTTTGCTCGGGTTGGGTTTCGGGCATGCATTTGAATGGACTGCGCGCAAGAAAAGCAGGAATGCATCCAGACCCAGCCCTAGCGGGTCCGATCCCATTCCATATACAGGACATTTCTGGTCCCGATTTTGTACTTCACGAAGCCACGACCACATAGCCCCCCGAATGCTGGTGTCCTGATGTTGATGCGATGTGTTATTGTAATGATGCTGGTTTGGATGTTGGTGTGCAGGGTGTCATGGAATGATGATGTTGTAATGATGTAGGCAGTCGGTATTGTGGTGTTGATGTCGTGTCTCGGATTTAACGTCTCCGATGTTTCACATGTTTAGCGTAGTGAGATCACGTGCACTGCAGCAGCCTTGATTAGTAATGTCATATTTGCCTTTTGTTCAACTTGATCTTGGCCTTGGCTTTCAATTTTGGCAGGGCTGATGTGTCATTCCGTTTCTTTGGGGTTCTTCATGGTCACGTGTTTGATCCGGGCATCCTCCGTAGTGAATGTCTCGTGTTTCATGTTTAGCATAGCCAGGCCCCTACTAAACCGTTTCCCCTCGGATTTGAGAGGGGGTCTTCCCCGTTTCGGCCTGCTCTTTGCCTCCAAATGCGTCTTGTAGTGCTGCATGCAGTTATCCTGGCGGGCAAAGCGAGCCGTGCATGTTTCAAAGGGACACTCGTGGTTCCGCTCGCCCGTGTGGGTTCGATTGTGGCGGGCCAAATGTCCCAGCGTAGTGAACGACCTCTGACACACCTGACACGCGTATTTTTTCCGGGGAACAATGGTCTCTTCCGCCTTTCTCGGAAGTTCGGTAATAGTTTCCCTTTCTGCGGGTTCCGGATTCGATCCGAGCTGCAGTCTGGCCTGAGGTGATGTTTTGGCGGATTTCGGAGGCGTGGCCGTGATGGTTGGGCTTGGGGACGGCAGCGTTGTTATTGTGGGAGGAGCATATGCTGCAGATAAGGGGTACACCAAGTGGGAGCCAAAGGCGGGCGAAGATGCGGAAGCCAGTACCGTAAAGTGGGGGACCTGTGTATGCAAAATGTTGGGCGAAAAGTATTCTGAGGAGGGAGCCAGGTCGAGCCCGAGGTGGGGTCTTGAAACTGGAGTGTGGCCAATGGGAGCTATTGTAGCAGATCTGGAAGCAGGCGTAGAAGTAGATGTGGAAGCAGACGGCGCTGTGCCTGATACAGAAGCAGGAGCAGAAGGAGTTCCAATAGAGGCTATAGATGCAGAAGAAGCACCTATAGAAGTAGACGAAGCGGACATGGAACCGGGAGAAGTACCTATGGAGGCAGGAGGAGTTCCGATAGAAGCAGAAGAGCTTCTCATCATAACATGAGAAGTTCCTAAGGAAAGAGAGGAACTTTCCATGGAAGAACCCCCAGAAGATACCATGTAAGCAATAGAACCGACACCAGAAGAACTCAGAGAACCCATGGAAGAGGCTGGAATGGGCGATCTTAAACCATGTGCCCGGGGGTCAGTGGCATATATAGGTGAAGTCATGGGACGGGAACCGAATGGAATCCTTTGGAATTGCTGGGGAAAGTGAGACGGGGCCGGGGGAAGGTCTGTATCCCGAAGAGACTTGACCAAGTCAAGAAAGGAGGGCAAATTCTGGTTTCGGGGAATGGTCATCATGTCTTTCGGAGGAGTTGAAGAAAACAGCAAAGTTATAGTGATTGTGAAGGAGAAGCTCAGGAGAAGCTAAGTAAAAGGAAGTAAAGTGAAGCTCAAAGGAAACTAAAGTCAAGAAAAACTAAAGTCAAGTGAGGCTGAAGTGGTGGAGCAAGTGTAAATGTAAAAGTAAATGTGGTGGATGGAACTACTGAGCAGGATATGATTGGGTGGAAAGGAATTAGAATGGAAGTGAGGAGGAAAGGAAGTGGAAGTGAGGAAATAAGAGGGAATACGAACTTCGGGAATAAGGTCTTCGGGAATAAGTGCTTTGGGAATGAGTGTTTGGAAGGTTCGGACAAGGGTTATGATGTGGATTTGGTGGGTTATAAAGAATCTGTGGGCTATAATGAGTCAGTGGATTACAATGGCTTCGAAGGTTTATAATGGATTGTGACCGAGGCTTGGCTTTAAAGTTGTGAGGCTGGGCGTTGCTGGAGGCTTGGTTGACGATATGAGCGTGACTCCAGGAATTTGGGGATTTGTTTTAGTTACCACAAAGAAAAGTGGACGGCAGTTAAAGTGGAGTATAGACTTGATGACTGTGGATGAAAAAGCTCTGGGACGAGCGAAAGGAAGGAAAACCCGAGGATAAGTATAAGCAAAAGTCGAAGAAAACTAGGAGTATGTAAAAGAATGATGATGGTAAGACGGTTGCAGATACGGGTCTTGGGTTATGCAAACACTCACAACGGGAAGTGACGCCAACTGCAGTACCATCGGCATCGCATATGTTCGATCTTATGCATGCGGGTAAACGAAAGAGGGATGCGTTGGTCAGAACCTTCAGTGGCATGCGCATATGTACGATGGGGGCTATGCAGTCGTTAAAAATATCCATGCACACACAAAAAACACACACGAAAAAGACACACACAAGTGCCCCAAAAAAGAAACGAGAAAGCCCGAAAAAGAAACACTCAAAACATACACAAAACACACGACTTTTAAGGCACACAGGACACACAGATTGTTCTAAAAATACACGATTAATCCCCAAAAATCCCCAAATTATTTTCCACATTCCCGTCGTTATTCTTGTCACCTCAGCCGCCACCAAGCCTATGTGCGCTTGTGGTTTTGTACCGGAAACCGGACATTGCTGGGGCGCCAGGTAGTGATGCGGCACGTGAGGCTGAGCTAAATTGAGGTCGGGAAATTCGAGCCAGGGTGCATGGTTAGTGTGAATGGGAATAATTACATTGCGCATCCTTAGTAGGAGAGGAGGTATCTGCAGGGTGCATGCCTAGAGTGATTGTGAAAGTCTGCAGGGCGCATGGTTAGTGTATCTGCAGGGTGAGGGATTTTGAGACCCCTCGACCATATGCTGCTCTGCGACGTCTGCGCCACTCCTTAATTCGATAGAAGCTATTTACCTGCGTTGCATTTCTCGGGACAATTCCCCCCGCGGACTATTTTTTCTGTGGTCCGACTCATACAGGCCCACAATGACAAGAAACCTGTCTTCCTGCAGGACTAGCGGCAACATATAATGAAAGCCGAGGCATAGCCGTACTTCCGAGTCGCAAGCAGAAAATTGTAACATGTACAACTCTCGAGGCACAGCTGCTGACCATGCCGGAACTTTCCATGCGCCATGTAAACGTAGACTTCACTGAGACAATAGTTCGGAAATGAATGATTTGGCCGTGCGGCTTGGCTCACAGAACTCCGACGCAACTCCAGCCTTTTCGTAAATTCTCTCTTAGACGGGCCTTCTCTCGACGCAAGCAAAATTACGAGCCCCCGCATGCCTTAATTTCTGGTCATGAGATTCTCCATGAACTTTGCTGCATGATCTTTCCCGTGCGGCGGAATCAAGAATACATCGTTCCAGACTTTCTAAAAGAAGGCCATAGCTGCTTGTGCTTTGCTGCACGAATTAGGCCACGAAACGGCTTGTGCCGATAGATATGGAGTCATGACTCAAATCAAGAAATAGTGATTCGAATCAAGAAATAGTAATTCGAATCAAGAAATTATGGCACAAATCAAGAAATTAGAGAGTAAATATCAATAATCACCATGCAAAGTTCAAAGCCCAAAATTCATAGGCGAATGTCTAGATATCGCTTACTTTACTACTACAGTGGGTGACCATATAATTGCAACAAAAATAATTATGTAGTTTTTTACTAATTGGAACTTATCTTAGTGTGAATTTTTTGAACTTCTTTTAGAGTGTATTGCTACTTGGAAAAGAGGGCAAGGTGCCATTAGTTCGGCCCGAATCAGGCCATTGAGAATCTATTGCTCACACAATCAGGCAATGAAAAGAAAGTTTCTAGAAAAAATGTGCTTGAGAAATACGACACTCAAAAACGATACTAAGAAATACGACACTAAGAAATAGGACACAAAGAAATACGACACTAAAAAAAACGATACTGAGAAATACGACACTAAAAAAACGATACTCAGAAATACGATACTCAAAAATACGATACCAAAATAACGATAATGAGAAATACGACCCCTCAAGAAATATGTAAATGTCAAGAAATACTGTGAAATCTGAAAATACGAGGATGCCCAGAATATGTCATTTAATCCAAGAATTAAAGTAACATCAATAGTAAAAGTTTCTTTTAATATTTACTGTGACATTTATAAAACCAAGAATTTTGCAATCTAAATACCATTACACCAAATATTATAGTATGACTATTGCATATTAACAAGTTGGTTATGCCAAGGAATTCACGAATTAGTATGTTATGACAATTTCACATCAATGAGTGTGGTTGTGACAAGGAGTACATCAATCAAAGTTCTATATCAATCTGACATTAATGAGTGTAGTTATGTAAAACTGTACATCAATGAACAATATGAGAAGGTTGATGTGAGAGAGTGTAGTAGTATGCTGCATATAAGCTAGGTTCAACTACTTGGTATTTTAATAGTCAGTACCAGGTTGCAAATATGGAATAGTCAGTGTAATAATCATACTAGGTTGCAATATAACAGTTAAGGAAGTACAGGTCCAGAATTACACTACTAATTGCCCCGGGGAAACTGCTCAATACTTAGAATCAGTAATAATATTACGAGTCTACATTATTGTAATTTCTACATATTATAATACCAAGTGACTTTTGAACTGGTTCCAGACAGCGCTTTAGCAGTGGGCAAAAAATTAGTGTGTTTATCAAAAGTGGTTTTTTTTTTTATTCTACATTGGTATCTAACCTTAAGAAAATTCATTACCCAATTAATTTAGGCATGTATGGGCCCATTTGAGTACCCACGGTTACTTAGATGAAATTTGCTTGGCCGCGGCTCATGAGTGCGTACAGTAAGTTCTTGGCGAATGATCGCACAAGACTCGGAGTTTTCCGATGATAACTGCACATTGCAGTTTTTACTTTTGAGACGATATCATTGGTTTTTCATAATTCTGATTCGTGATAAATCGGACCTGGCTTCGGTTGTAAACGTAGCCTTTTTAAGTTGGATATGCACTGCATATAGCGCCAATATGGAGTCATTAATGTATTAGTCTCCATAGCGAAGTCTCAGTAGTGTAAAATCAACAATATAGTACAAAAGATGATAAATGAATATAATGGTATTCAGTGCTTATTGACTATGTTTATTATTTGAAATTTGACTCAAAAGAAGTGCTTTGTGTTGGGCTTTTTTTGTGATGACGTAGTATGGTGTACGGGTGTAAGGGGAAGTCGCATGTCCCATCGCGTTCTTACTTTTACGAGGTTTGCACCCATTTCCTAAAGGTCAAGCTTTATAATTCCAGTATTGAATTTGAGTCATTTTGAAATATTATTGTGGTGTATATGCAGGTGTCTAGAATGGTTGAGCTTAAAGTTTCACAGGATGCAGCCTCAAAGACTCTAAACGAGATAAATGGAATCTTCCATCAAGCCAAACACCACTAAGGAGCGACGACAATAGAAAAAAAATACACTTAATAGTGTGTAAAGTTTTACTCAAAAAAAGTTTGAGATATGCACGTGACCAAAGCATTATTTCCGATGAATAAATACAGCATTATGGTCACAGTGGTAATATAAACATTAGACTAGGTCCGAAAGATTACATTAGTACTACACTCAGGCCTATCACCCAGCTAAAATTTAATGCAGAATAATGAGTGTATTTCACATCAAGAAATAACATGGTCAAAGAATAATTTCAAGGTTTTAGAAGTTTTAGCCCTTTTTTTAAAGAGAGTAGACTAGGGCTCTTCTCCCAAAAAATGGAGTACCGTTGGGATTCTTTTGGATGGAGGTTTCGGACGATATCTATAAGTCAGAGGTGTGACATAGATAATCGAGCAGTTGAAGCTTACGTATTTCTCATGGATGGTGTGCTAGGTATTTTGGGGGTAACGGTAGCCGAATGTATATGTTAGGTTCCTGTGCGCGTCCCGTCCCTGGTTATGCCTTTTTGATAGGCACACACTAGACCCATACTGAAATCATAGGGCAAAGTATCTTAGGATTATTTGGGAGGAGAGATTGAAAACATTTGACTTTATACACGAAACTTAAATACAAGATCAGTCGATTCAATCCTCTCTGGAAGACAAAGAAATATGTCTTCAGAACTAGTGCCACTATTAACTCCTTTCGTTGTCTTCAATCTTTGATGAGAAGAACGAACCTAACATATATCTTTAATAAGCTATCAGGAAATGCTCCGTGGATGTTTGCGTAATCTAGAACCAAAATCATCGAAACATGAACTCAATTGTGCCTCTAGTCTTTACACTATTATGCAGGATACTTTTTTTAATGGGTGAATCTAAAAGAATACTACTATACTGAAAAAAGTATGTTCATATATTACCAAACTAATTGGAAATCACCAATGATTGTAGAACTTGGACAGGTATCAGAGTCTGTCCCAGTACAGGTGCAAATGTCAGAAGTACTATACTCATAGTTTACCCAAGCTTCTTAGAGAACTGACTAATGCTAAACAAACCCGCGCCGAAAGGTTCATATCACATGTCATCAATTTCTCAAGGAATGCTACAGGTATACTATAAGTAGTATTCATCGATTCAACCCTGAACTGGTCGAAGTCCCTTTCAAACCTGTACCAGCCACTTCTTCGTCGACTAAGAAGGGGCTGGTGTATAAGTGTCAACAATCCGATGTATGAAATTGGGTGTCCACAATCAGCTGTACAAAATTAGTTGTACATAATCCGATGTATGGAGATAGTCATTATAAAGAATGGTTTGAAAATTAGTATTGGATACTAAGTACGTACTATTCACCATGCATAGTTCGCTTCTTCGGGGTGTGCCTTACGGACCTCGTCGTTCCCCAAAAACCAAAACAAATCTCCGGAAGCTAGGTGGAGGGTATTGAAACGGCCCATGGAGAGAGGCCCAGCCCAAGATGGCCAATGGAGTGACACGGCTGTCAAACCACTCGGTGGTGTACCTATCCCAATACCACCAGGCTTTGGGACGTTCGTGTGCGGGCACGAACACGGCATTTATGACCGCCATCTCAAAGGTCTTTTTACAAAAATGCCCCCTGAAAGTTATAGAGTTGAATCTACAATCTCGTTCCGTCATCAAGGAAGGGCACTCTCAGGAAAAAGAGCATGATGTGGGTTGGTACGCGATGGTGATGACATACCGTTTAGTTATTTTTTTTTACATCTTTATGATTTTGGATTTTGAATTTGGATAAACTCGTGAAGAAGAAAAGTGATGAGAATAAAAACTTATTTTGGGGGATTCTCCTGGCTTTTATAATTCGCAATGGCTGCGAAATTGTGGTATGCTGAGCTTTGTGTTCTGGAACACAAGAATATTTGTGTCTGCATTTTCGTTTGTGTCTTAAACTTTGTGTAAAAATGTTTGTGTTTGAAGCACAATACAAAGTAATTCGAGGCACAATACAGTCTTTGTGTAGTAATACGTCTGAGGTTTGGGACATATTGATATATGCAGGCACACAAAAAGGAAACATCTTTTTTCACCATACACAAATTTTGCATAATAACTATAAGACTCAAGAAGATTTAAAGATCTTAAGGTACCTTCAGGAAAATTAAATATGATATTTTAGGCTTTAGAAATCTCCTCCAATACCTCCAAAAATTACACTACAACGAGAAGCGTATTGGTCTTTTGGAAGACATCTTGCTGACCCAATAACCGAACAAAAAACAAAAAAACGCTGGACAGATAATACAATTCAGTAAAACACAGAAACATATTTGTACACAAGAAGACACTTAATCTCATTTTTTTTTGGGATGCGAGGCAGAAATCGACTGTATCCTTGGCCTTGTCTTCACTCATCAATTTCTCGACTCTACTATGTTAGACCTACTATGCAGTACATACCTTTTAAAAGGTTTATATTACAGCCTACTGCTTTAATACACCTAGCACATGAAGTCGGGACTGAAAGTAGTAAATAATTCTATGGAATGAACTTGTAGCTATCCATATGGTAGATAGTAAGTTCCGGGGATGGGGAGTAACAATACACCCGTGCACCATACTACCATAGGAGAAAAAGGTCCAATGCAAACGTCACCTTTTTCCGGCCAGGAAATCGAAAATGGGTTCTATAAATATATAGAATTCCAGACAGGCCACGGGTCACGTATGGGGAAATTTTTTTTTTTTGCTAATAAAACATCCCACCCCTTTCTGAATTCCGAGGTAGGTCACGGAACACAGGTTTAAACAGTTCTAAAGTCTTTTGAATTAAATTACTAATACCTTTGGTAAATCATATATTCATTAAGCTGTAACAATGTTTTATATGAAGGTCACGTGACCAGCTAGAGCTTCCGGTTCTTCTTTCCATGCAAATAAAGTCGAAATATGATTTATGAAAGAAAGGACGGAAATAAGTGAATTAGAAATTAGATTCAAATATATATTCTAAGTAACGTAGTTTAGGTTATGAATCGAAAATGGATGGGTGGGGGGTAATAAGACTGATATTCACGTGATCAGTCACGTGTGCGCACATGACCCAGCGTCATAAGTTTCCCCCGCTCAACAACCAAAACTTTGCAACACCAATGACTAAGTTTCTTCGTACCGTCGTTAGTATCCGCAGAGGGATTAAAATCTCTGCTGCGCCCGAAAACTTCGTACCGCCTTTCGTGCCGCTTGTTGCCGATGGCTTTTCCGCCGCAATTGGCAATACTCCGCTCATTCGCCTCCCTCGGATCTCGAACTCTGTGGGTCGGAACATCTATGCCAAGGCCGAGTATATGAACCCTGGCGGTTCCATCAAGGACCGGGCGGCTAAATTCATTTTGGACGATGCCGAAAGAAAAAACTTGATCAAGCCCGGAGGTACGGTTGTGGAAGGAACAGCAGGTAACACCGGAATTGGCTTGGCCCATGTGTGCAGGCTGAGAGGCTACAAGTGTGTGATTTACATGCCCAACACTCAATCGGCCTCCAAAATCGAGACGCTTCGTCTTTTGGGCGCCGAAGTGTACCCAGTTCCAGCCGTTGCATTTGACAACCCCCAAAATTACAACCACCAGGCCAAAAGACACGCCGAAAGCCTTGAGAATGCTGTGTGGACCAACCAATTCGATAATATTGCCAATAGACAGGCACATATCGAAAGTACGGGTCCAGAGATCTGGGCTCAGTTGGATGGCAGTGTGCAGGCATGGACGTGTTCGACCGGAACGGGGGGTACCTTCGCCGGTGTCACACGTTACTTAAAAACCATGGATGAAAAAGTCAAGTGTGTGCTTGCTGACCCTCCAGGATCTGTCTTGTACTCGTACATTAAGAGTAACGGCAAAGAGATAATCCGGGGAGGTTCTTCATTTACCGAGGGTATTGGCCAAGGCCGCGTGACCGACAACTTAAAGCCGGATATCGCATTGGTGGACGAGGCTATCCAAATCTCCGACGAAAAGTCCATTGCCATGGTGTACAGGTTGTTGGATGAGGAGGGCATTTATGTGGGCGGAACCAGTGCTTTGAACGTGGTGGCTGCCATGGAAGTATCGCAGACCTTGCCCGAGGGAAGCAATGTGGTAACGGTCTTGTGTGATTCTGCACACAAGTACACCGCCAAGATATTTTCCAAGCTGTGGTTGAAGGAGAAGAATTTGTGGGATGCCATTCCAGAACATTTGCACAAATATGCTAGTTTGGATTAAGGACTTCCAAGGATTTCCGAGGACATTTGAGGACTTCCGAGGACATTTGAGGACTTCCCAGAGCTCCCGACAAAATAGTACCCTCGGATCTGTAAATATAAGACGTTCAAGTCTGTTTGTTGACTGTAGTCTGTAGATAAGACGGGGAATAATAGGGCACTCGGAATTGGTGCCTGTCACGTGATACACTCGTCTACAAATGTTCTTTTTTTTCAAACCAACAGAAATTAAATAATAGATTCCCGGTCACTTTGTTGATTATAGAGTGAAAATAAATAAGACCTTATATTAAAGTAGGGCAATAAGTTCTGCGGTTAGACAAAATGACCTTAATCGAGATGGTAGGACTGCATATAATCACCGGAACTGTTGAGAATTACCGAATACTTTCCGGTGAGTTGGAATTGATATGGCATTGGCTTCCAATAGTTCTCTTAAGTATGGTGCTTCAGTAGTCATCTTAGGTCACTTATATTCGTCTCTAAACTAGATATCAGTGAACTGGTCTCACAATCGATACCGCTCAACCTAGAGCGGGATCCTCTCTATAAATATAGTTGGGTCCCCAGNGTCTCACAATCGATACCGCTCAACCTAGAGCGGGATCCTCTCTATAAATATAGTTGGGTCCCCAGGAGCCCTAACCCGTTCCCTCTCTCCCACCTACATTGTCTCCAAAGAGAACAATGCCCCAGAGCTGGACACGAGCCCAACTAGGGCTTGACCCGAGCCCAACACAGCTTAGTTAGCAATTGTCTCCCTTGGACAATACCCAACATTGTTTCATCTGAATGCCTTCATTGGAACATGCAGTACCCGCGCACATGCAGGTCCCTCATCGTATGTTCCACAGTTTCAACAGGAACTTCTTATACAGTAAAGAACACGTAAATACTAAATCTCAAGGTTTAACCTAAAATTGAAACTTACAGTTTTATAATACTGGTAACAAGCCTGTATAGTAACACCTTTTTATAAAATCCAAGTGGTCGCCTCCTTCAGTGTTGAACCATAATGCATTTAAATATATGTGGAAAGTGGTTATGACATGATAATTCCATTACAAAACGCTTAAAGGTGAACTTAAATTAAGCGTTTTTGAGATAAAGACTATAGTGGAAACAAGCGTGACACTTATGAACATTATTACCGGATTGACCACTAATGGGGTAGTATTAAACAGATATGAAACACTTATGAAACAGTTAGGAGTAAATGTCTAGGTAGCAAAGGCCATATTTCTCGTTAGGAACCCTGGAATGACACCTTGGCCGAGCCAGCCCCTGATCTTATTGTGGATGCAGGACAAGTCTATATATGTAGGAATATATAATTTACATGAATAAAGTAATATAAAGATGTAGTGGACTATTTGAAACTAAGGTGAAGCAGATATCAATACAATTGTACTGGTACGTAGAGGCATGGTTCTGCACATAATACTCCAACAACAACTGAAGATACTCAATATATTGCACCGATCATTCAACAAAAAAAAAAGTAATGAAAAAAATTTAAGACTCATGATGTTATGAAGAGTACTAAATAAAAACATTTCATAATCTTTTTTTTTTTTTTTTAAAAAAAAAGAAGAAGGTGAAGAAGGTGAAGAAGGTTATCGACTCGTATGTTATGTGCAGGACACTAACTTAGTTTTCGTTTGGTTGAATTAGAAAAAAAAAATCTTAGTTGTTAGATATAAATATCGTTCAGCTACTCGTTGGGCAAGTGATCTCCATCCTTACCGTGTGGTCTCCACCTTTACCGTTTTTGTTTGTGTATGTAGTGTACTACCCAGAGTATTTCTAATCAGATAATCCATTAAGATACAATGCTGCAGAAGGGATTCAATGATACAGCCAGAAATTTGAAATGAGCTTATCAAGCGGGACACTTTATTTTTTTTTTCTGAGTCCCTCCTTTCAGTCTAGTCTCAAAGGAGCTACTTTTGAAGTTTGCACGTGCCTAACCCATGAAGCTTACCTAGAATTAAGTAAGAAAAATCATAAGAGAATGCTTGAGTTTAACATTGAATGGAAAAAAAAATTCGTTGAGGAAATGTACTATTTTTTTTTTCGACACTTAAGGTTGTTGAAGGCTTAATTGGCCGAAGGGACCCTTTGTCACGTGATCCTCGTAATTTTTGGGTGCAAAATTAAAAAAAAAAACTGTTTCAGTGAATTTGTCCCTCAGTATTGTTTTAAAACCTAGCTCCACTTTATTAGTTTGTAATTGCACGATATCTTTATATGAAATTATGTCAAATTTGCAAACAGGTCCAGCTCACGAGAACTCGATATTGTCTCAATCTCCAGAGAGGTACTGATTTTCCTGGTACTTTTTTCATATCGACTCTATAACATAGCTGTATGAAGCAGATTCTTTTTTGCGAGTGGTTTTCTAAACTTGATCATCAGAAAGTGGGTGTAGTAATTGTGGTTTAATAATCTGGGTCGCGCACGACCGTTTCAAATCAGACTCTACTTATAATAATTCAATGCCATACCGACAGATTTACCTTCATCAAATATTAAGTATTATGCACTAATTGTCTCTGCTAGATGATAATTTAATCTCTTGTTTTTTTTTTATTTCTTTTTTCATAGATTCACCAACCTAAAGTTCATAGGAACTCACCGCAATAAGAATCTACATATAGTTACGTTTAAAGACCTATTTTTAAGCCAAAATTATGGTACTTTACCTAAGTATTCCAGGGAGTGTTTGAAGGGTAAAAGTAGCATTATTTTAGGACAGAAAGAGATTAGACTGAACTTGATTTTTGGCCTGTTCGTATTGCCATGGCACATGACTGTACACAAGCCATAATAACATACCTCTATACAATAACGTATGAGAGAATTTTATCGTTTGATTCATTAAATTTCAAAATCAGAAAGCTTACAAATTTAAATTTATTGCTGACCTTGAGTATAGATCTCATGGGCTAAACTTATATTCTGGGTACATCCGTACCTCTCCAAGTATATTGGATACTAAAATCTCTTCCTGACCTCTTTGAGACACCAACATAAAAGCTCTTTTTTTCAAGTCTTTCCTTGAATCTGGGCTTTAATGCACACTCGAAACTACGCATGAATCTTCCCAGAAGACAATTAAACAGAGAGAATGCAAGAAGTTCTCGGTTTATAAACATCCTGCATATACACAGGACGTGGTTCTAGAAGCACCTAATAAGGTTTTTGGGACGTCACCAACATCAGGGTACTTACAAAGACAATAGAGTATAGTGGCAGCATAATCCTGTACGTTAATTGACCTATTTAATGGCTCAACCCTACGTACGGAATTTCTTGACGACGACCGGGTGTATGCAGGAGGTCATTCGTTTCATATGAATATGTTTGACACGAAAACTCTACGTACATTGTTTTCAAAAAAGGGTAGGGAGGGGTTATTGCAGATGCATTAGACGATTAAGCACGTTGAAAACGGTGCTTTCAAGCCCTGTAGAGACTACATACATGACTTCTAACGGACGGAATTTCGTCCTAGACGTTGTGTGGTACAGAATGAGGTGAGATTGAAAACCCAAGAAAAATCGCATGGGTCCGAACACATATCTGCTGGTTTTATACAAATTTTTGAGTAAACTTCGTACTGAAACCCCAAAAAGAAGCCCCTAAACTCAGTTATAAAGCCGATATGCATGCGCCACCCTCGAGGAATTGCCGGGAAGGTTTGAAGGGGTTCGTGGAGAGCTCTGTTCGTTAGGAGCCCTTTCGTGACCGAGGTGGTGATGAACATAACTTGCCTCGAGTGCATATGCATGCGGGTCTAAGTAGTTGCATGCCTCAGCATTGCCGCTTGATTTCCGAACTATGCATATTAGCCCCCGTGGGTTCATCCGCGCGTAAATAAATACACACTCTATACAGGCGCTCGCGCACCAGCGTCTTTCTCCATGCGAGTGAAGGATGCGTATTACTCGAGATTGATTTCCTGACTCCGCCATGGCTCATGTCCACACAGATTTCAGTGGGGAATTTAAGATGGTTTTTTTTTTACGAATTCCTTCTTTAAGCGAGATTTGCAAGGGTCCGAAACACAAGAAGCGCGATTCTGACAATGTTCGCCGAACCAACTGCAATTTTAAGCGCTACCCGGCGGAAAACCTTTTTGATATCAAGGAATGAGGGTCAACAAGGGATGACGTTTCATCTAATGAAGTCCAGATGAAGGAAATGACGCATTTCTTATATGCAGTATTACTTAAAGACTCAATTCAAAAATTGCACTTTATTGCGTTTTTGAAATTGAGACGTTGTGCTTTAGTTTCCGACTCTTCGATATTCTTTGGTCCATAGCAGTAAGTCCAAATTCTCGAAGTACTAAACCTACAAGTATAGAGTTTTAGTATTGGTATAAAGTATACATTTAAAGTAGAGACTAAAAAGTTAACAATGCCGGACCCTGTGAATTTTTCCGGAACTATGCGCGAGGATGCATATGACTTCTCCGGAAGGTTGCTAAATTAATTTAAGAGTCCTTTGGGCAGAGTGATCTGTAAAGAGCAAGTTTGTAGTTGACCCCTTTCTTTTGTAGTGAATTCTTGTAGTGGATTCAGCCGGCTTAAGCAAAAGTTTTTGAAATTTACTATTCATATGCAAGTGTACGCCGGGCTGTGCGCCAAAAGATGAAATTACCGGTTTGAGAATGACCAGATCTATTTTAAGATCAAACCAATTTGACACATATGAAAAGTGCAGCTCCTGCACCAGTATCTTGGGCCCAAGGGCCCCGACAGATACGGTTTTAGTCATGGGTCGTGTATACAGCCGGCGTGCATAGTATTGCATACAGAGAAAAAAAACTCCATTTGCAGGTAGACTGGGACAGTATGTGCAGGCCATCAGTACCTGCTTCTTTGAGTAGTACATGTAAAAAAGTTCAAAATGTAACCAAGGTGATTTTGCCGTGGTACGTAGAGTGAAAAGAGCTTCACGAGGCATTAAATGGTAGGGGGGAGGGGCTTAGAGGGAATTGAGGCTTCGGCTTTCTTCATACTGGCGTAAAATCATTATCTATGTGAAATACTTTTCAAGGGATAAGGCGTCGGAATGACCTTCCGAATGCGGTAATTAGTCAATAATAACGCATTTATTGTGGTATAGTTGGGTAGGTGCAGGTTCAAAAAGGGCGGACGATTGCACGTGATTATTCGCATGTGACTATATGTGCGTGACGCTGTGAACGTGACGCTGTGAACGTGACTACAAAAATAGGTCATGTGATGCGAAATGCGTGACGACCATTTGAATTTAGCGAATCATGTGATTTAGCATCACGTGATGAATTTCATCGGGAGTCATGTGACCAAATATCTGAAACACTTGCAGCCACCATTAAATCGAGTTCAACCGAGTTAAAGTGAGTGTGAAGAACAAATTAAAAAGTATTTTCATACATCTCATGGATTATATGCAGGAACGTTTAAATCAGTCAGAGCTCAAAAATTCATGATCCCTACCCTCCCCCCTGCCCCCTGCCCCAGCAAACTTTATTCTGGAGATTTGTGGTGTTGGGTGCTCTGTTGGTATATGCAGTGCAGCAGAACAAGTAAAAACAAAGCACAAACAAGAGATGGATAAACCCAGCAAAAAACATGAAAATTATGGTTTACAAAAAAACAAAGCGAACACAAAGCCAATTTGCTAAGAAAATTATCAAACGTCTTAAATCCACAAAGTTCCCCTCTTCTTCTCTCCATACATAAAGACCCAAAAGTGTTGGACTTTACACTCACACTACCGCATCAGAGGTTGCGCGCTAAACCCGTGCCTCCCGAATCAGAATGAATCACAGCGTCTTTTTTTCATATTTTTTTAGGCTCAGGATCTAACTCCATATTCCACACTTGCCCCTCCCCCACCACTCAGTTTCTTGTCCCGGCATTTGTTCGTATTTGAAAAAAAAAGGGAGATTTTAGTTTTCTAGGTGATACCCCGTTCATCCACAGAACACACACCCAGAACCTTCGGCAAGCCAAGGCAGTTCAGGCAGTCAGGCCAGCTTTCAAAACAGTAGTCACAAGCGAAGCCCCGAAAGCCTCACAAGCCTTGAGTGCAAAAAAGAAAAGAAAAAAAAAAGAAGAAGATCAAAGCGAGTAGCCAAACCAAGTGGAGTTCTCCATCACCCAGCATTTGTGCATTTACAGTTCCCAATATGGACCAACAGATCCAGCAGGCAGTGGATATAGCATTGAGCGGGAGTGCGGAGGCCGGGCTCAAAACTCAAGCATACCAATTCATCAACGAAATCAAAAGCACAGAGCAAGGCTATAAAACATGTGTAGACCTTCTTCTTGCGCTGGCCAAAACAAAGACCAATGATGGGCTCAAGTTTTTCATTTTCCAGGTCATTGATGAGAATATGGATAAGTTAAATGAGCAGCAGTTGTTTGAGTTGAATACTAAGCTCTTTGAGTACTTGAATGATGTGATCAGTTTTGGAGCTCAAGATGAGTTTTACCTCCGGAATAAGCTCAGTGATTTATTTGGCCGTCTTTTCTGTTACGTGTACCCCACGCTCAATGTTGAGTTTTTGAAACGCTTTTTTGGGCTCATAACCTCTCACAACCCCATCGCCGTGGATTTATATTTACGTGTCTTGATTTCCATTCATCTCGAAGTGGGTGATAAGTTGATTTCTCGCGCTAAGGATACCCAGGAGCGTAATAATGTGTTGAAAGACTTGATTCGAGAACGTGATATGGCTCCTATGGTTGCATCGCTCAAAACCATTCTTCAAGAGTCCACCGACTCGGTAATTCTGGTCAACGCTTTAAAAGCTGTTGGTCAATATATTGACTGGATGGAGATCCTGTTGTTTGTGCAGGATGGCTTTCTTAACACTATCTACGAGTTTCTTAATGTGGCCAGTTTACGGAACCAAGCATGTTTAACGCTCATTGAAATCATCTCCAAGAAAATGCAGCCTGCAAACAAACTACAGTTCATTAGTTTATTGGACTTGACCTCGCTCATTGGGTCGACTTTAAATGATGATGATTTGGACTTTACCGAAAATCTTGCCCGCTTGGCCAACCAGATCGGGCTTGAATTAACAATTGTGTTGGAGAATGATTCTTCTCTTGCTCATGAAATTAATGCTCAACTTTTCAATTTGTGGCCCATAGTGTTAAAGCTATTATCTCACGAATATGACGATGTGTCTCAGCAGGTATTTCCCTTTATCCAGCAATATTTGATTGTTTCCAAAAAGGTTCCTAGCTTGTCGTCAACAGAGTTGCTTTCGACTTTGCTTGAAAACATCTTCCAGAAAATGAAGCACGATCCCGATTCCGATGGTTTTGATAGTGCTGACGATGATGACCAGTTTGCAGAGATGAGGGCTAAGTTGAAGTTTTTCCAAGACACAATTGCTGCTTTGAACCCAGAATTATACACTGATATGATGCCACGCATCGTTTCCCGGTCCATTTTTGAAAACGAACAAGGTCCTTGGGTACAGGTTGAGTTGGGGCTTTACGAGTTGAGCAATTTCGCCGATTCGTTGAAAAATAACCTCATAAACGTCCCTAAAACGGAAATTTCTAGCTCTAGACCCTACCAAATGGTACAGGAATTCTTAGTTAAGATCATCAACAATTTCCACTTGATCAACCATCCCAAAAACCAATTGGCATTCTTTGAATTGATCATCCGCCATTTTAGCACCAAAACTTTCTCCAACACTACGACCTCCAGCCTGCAGGAGTTGATTCTCAAGATCATTGAGCTTTTCCTGGATTTCGGCTTGTTCAACGGCATAGAAAGCGTGCGCTTACGGTGTTGGTACTTGTTTTTCCGGTTTGTCAATGCTACCAAGCCCAAATTGAGCACTTATTTCTTGGAGAACTTGTTGATGAAAATCCAGCCTTTACTTGTGATCAAGGCTGAGTTGCCTACACGTGACGAGGATGATGACTGGGTGGAGAACGGAAACTTCAACAATCAATTATATTTGTTTGAAGCTTTGGGCATGTTGGTCACGTTGACAGAGTCGGATGAGACGTGCGCTAAATGTGTGGATATCATGTTTCAGCCGCTTTTTGGCAGTTTGGAGGCTTGCATTACTCGGGAAGATAAAGATGTCAATGCTCTTATTCCCTTACAGACACATCATTCGTTGATGGCCATTGCCACGATCATTAAAGGTCTTGATACTCAGAGCCCAGGCAAGTCACAAACGTTGAAAATGAACCTGGAGGTAGTGGTCAAAATCGGCAATGCGGCTCAGGTGGTGCTTATTTCGTTGGAGAACTTTAACAAGTTTGAAAGCGTCAGAGATGCTGCACGCTTTGCATTTGCCCGTTTGGTGCCTGTTTTGGACGTGCAAAGCTCCGTACATCTCAGCAAGTTAGTATCGTTGATATTAGCTGCTCCTAATCTTAAGATCCTGGAGTTGGGCGACTTTGCTGGCTTCATTGGACAAATGGTGCATTTGTTTAAGAATAATGCGGCAATCTTCCAGCTTTTGAACGATCTTTTGACGCCTATGGTACGTAAAATCCAAGATGTGTTGCAGCTGGAGGACGAAAATTACCCAGATTTGGTTCGGGAGAAGTACGGCTTGAAGCGGGCGTTGTTGGCATTCATCAGTATTCTTGTGCTCAACCACCAATTCTCGCTACTTTTGACCGAGACCAATAAAACCATGTTCCCCAGCATTTTAAATGCCATCGTTGAATATTCGTTTGATTTGGCCGACCCTAGTACCACCAAGGCGGCCATTGTGCAGTATACCAACGTTATCAGCGTACTTGGGTGCAAAAACGGCAAGCTCTCCGACGAAAAGGACAAGTTTGCCGCCACTGTGGCCCCCGTGGAAGGTATCGACGAGTACTTAATGGACAGTGCGATGAAGATCTGCTTTGAAGGGCCATTCCAGAACCCGGACTTTGATATCCGCGATGCCCAGATCCGAAATGTGGCCCAGGAACTTTCTTGCGTGCTCAAAACCTACCAGCAATGTCTGGGAGAACAAGAATTTGCCAATTTCGTGGGTCAATACTTATCGAACATGGGTTTGGCCCAGGATATGGCCACTGATTTCTGTACCAAGTTAGTGGAAATGGACGCAAAAGCTTTCAAAAAGTACTACGTGTCTTTTTTGAGTGAATTGAAGAAGTAATTGGGGTCAGAGCAGGAGCGGGAAATGGACATAAGTGCAAGAAAAAGATCATCAAAAGGTTCACATTTTTTATTACCTCGGCCATTAGTTGATCTCTGATATCATAACATCTCAATGTTGATCAGGGTACTTTGCTACTCCTGGAATCTTAAAATTTTTAGGAGATGATTGCAACAGATTGTGAATTACCAAGCTAAGCCATCTTCATGGTATTGAAAGATTGATTTATTTAAATGGTTCTTCACAAACTGAAGAATTAATAAAAGGGCGGGAACAGTCTTACAGTGTTATCCAAAATGATTTACAAGCTGTTCAGATAATGTTCTAATCAGCCTACATCAAAGCTAAGCATGAGGTCAGGTGAATGGAGGCAGAAATCTCTAATTTCACATGAGGCAACATGTACTAATCCAAAGAAGACATGCACTGGTCTAATTTGGCACGCAATTGTGACTGAAGTTTTTGACTGAATCTGGGTTTTCTTCGTCACAAAGTGTATAGCAACGACATACACATAAAAAGAAAGAGAATAGTTTGGACTGTATTTTCGAAATATTAGTTAGCATGTGTACTCCAAGTATGAGTTCTTTCAAAGTCACCGACCAATATTATGGTACCTGTTAGAGTTAGATTCTTGTTAACACATTCAATACCTAATCGTTACTATATTCGTTAATGATTCCTTAGAGGAGGAAACCGAACAGTTTATATAGCTTTTGAAAAGAAAACGTGACTTCAAAAAAAAATCTTCTTTACCAGAACAATAGTAATGCTTGTTCTCTTCATACAATAATGGCTGTGATACGGCGTTTGCAATGACCATTGTTAGGATCGAACGGCGTAGGCTTCATAATACCTCCATTTACACAGCCCTGCGTATATTGGATTTGACAGTACGAGTTGCTCTAAATTTTCAATTTGAAAAGGGCCCCAAACAAAAGGTATACTAGAGAAGGGTCAGTTTTTGTGATACTGTGCATTGCCGAGTAGTAAAGTGTAGAGTTAGGAGAGTTAAGAGAATTAGGAGACTATACAGACTATAGAGAGTATAGAGAGTATAGAGACTATACAGACTATAGAGAGTATAGGGAGTACAGTGAGTATAGAGAGTACAGAGAGTACAGGAGAACTTAGAGGATTTGAGATTGTGGAAAAAAAAAAGAAAGTATAGCGATACTGGAGAGTAAATAGGGGCAATATAATGTAGGAGAGTGTAGAGAGTATAGAAGAATTCAGAGTGGGTGGGTGTATATATTAGTACATAATAATAGAAATAATAGATTTTTGTGTCAAGTGGGTATGTAGAAGGGCTATTCTACAATCATGTCTGATTTCTGCCAGATCAAAAAAATTTGGTGTTTCTGTTACTTGTAGGAATGTGTATTCAAATGAGTTTTCCTATAATGTCCGGCATTAAAGTGCTTGGACATGACTTTTCAGTCATACACATTGGTCATGCAAGTCGATCCTGCACTTAATGAGTTCATGTCATACCTTTTATTTGTAAACTTTTCACTGATTTTCTTTTTATGAGCATTTTTATTGTCATGAGATTTTTGGTGACAATAGTGACTAGGGGGGGAGTAGTGACTAACATGAGTGCTGGGGTTATACAAGGCTGATCAAACTTAACATTTCTTCTTACATACTGTCAATGAACCCTATTTCAGCCTCAACTCTCCTACACCGTGCTTGAACATTAATTCACTGACAAAAACCTTTTGGTTTGATATTCTTCAGGTCACGTGTTCCCCAGAACGATTGTTATTGATTAATGTTGAGAGTGTCCATAAACACTCGCATAGACTGGAACGGCTATCTTGTTTCTCTTTAAGAGTGTTATCAATTCTGGTACGCTAG
>NKZH01002131.1:0-76545 GCA_002370695.1 Metschnikowia matae var. maris
TCATTTGTACTAGACACGACTAGAATCAGACATCGTAGGCTCCATATTGTATCTATAGGTAGTGCACTACCTATAGTGGATCTAACAAGTATAGTAGTATAGTAGTATAGCAGTATAGTAGTATAGTAGTATAGTAGTATAGTAGTATAGTAGTATAGTGGTATAGTAGTATAGCAGTATAGTAGTACTAGTAGTACTAATTTATGCCTTGCTTCTTTTATACATTGATGGTTCCTCAAAGAGAGGGACTGGTGTGGCTTATATAACTTTAAGAGAGAATTGTGAAATCGAAAATATCTCCACCAGAACAATAGGAAACATTATTTTGGAATGTTCGAAAGAGATCATCTATGCGCAGTTCAAGTTCTGATGGCCAAACCTCGTATCACCATTGCATCAATATTCAGACTGAGAGATTTCATAATACCTTTATAACCATTACCCTGACTAAGGAATCTGATTATTAAGTATTCTTTTAAATCTACATGTCACTTCCGGGAGATCTATGCAAGAACGCACCCCGCTTTATGGTAGTAAGGTTAGCACTCAAATCGTCCACAGCAAAAGTGGAGAGCTTGATACGTTTGTTCTGCGAAGCCTCTAGTACCTTGGTAAGCACAGATACCAATTCCACATCCACAAGAGGTTCTATGGGCTCAGGCTGGGAAACTTCATATTGGAGCATAAGCAGAAGACTATTTTCCATGCGGTAATTATCGAACACTTCAAACCTATTTTTGGAGGAGTCAGACCGGGGCAAGCCTAGACCTGGAATGGCCAGTGGAGACTGGGTGCTTGGATTGGGAACCATTTGTTGTGACATATTGGAGTTGGTGGCCATAAGTAGTGCATCCATGTTCATCTTAGTCTTATAAGCATCCATGTTCATCTTGGTCTTATAAGCATCCATGTTCATCTTGGTCTTATAAGCATCCATGTTCATCTTGGTCTTATAAGAATAGTCATCTATACAGGGCAGAACCATGGATATTGGGGGCATTTTCTCCAGGAATGCATTGATCTTGTATGTTTCTTTCTTGGTCGTCCTCTTCTTGGGTGTAAGTTCCGGCTCCTCTCTCTCCACAGTCAGAGCACAACTATCGATCATTTCATCAATAGAGGCATAAGTAAGTGTAGCCTTAGTTCTCTCATTGACCAAGCTAAGTAACGAACTCATCAAATTCCCATAGTATCACCATATTCAAATATTCCATGGTCTCCAGAAGCTTCTCGTACGACTTAGACAAGTTGGACGTTTTCGCAGAAAGCTCTACAAAGAGTTCTGTTGCGTCTTGTTGGATTATTGGATGTAGTACCTAATAGTAGCACCTAATAATAATACCTAATAGTAGCACCTAATAGTATTACTTAATAGTAGTACTTAATAGTAGTACTTAATAGTAGTACTTAATAGTAGTACCTAATACTGGTACCTAATATAACCTAATAATAGTACCTAAACAATAGCACCTAATAGTAGTTCACTGGGTAGTGCATAGGTGGTAATATATAAGTAGTAGCACGTAATAGTAGTTGGTAGATGTTAAAGAGTGGTGGTTGGCCGGTAGTCAAGTACAATTACCTAAATGGTGATTAGACAGTGATAATTAGGCATTATACTGACAGATGGTAATATGTAGTACTTTAATGGAAGAACTTACTAGTACTACTACTTTACTACTAGTACTACTACTTTACTACTAGTATTAGTAGTACTACTACAATACTACTTCACTAGTAGTACTACTACAATACTACTTCACTACTACTACAATACTACTTCACTACTACAAGTACTACTACGATTACTATTACTGAACGGTACTACATAGAACGAAACTACATAGAACGAAACTACATAGAACACTGGTGGTAGTGGAGGTGTTTCTAACATTAGTGGGTGATGTATCATACCCATATCGAATGGATGTACTGGTTCCTTAGTTTCATTGTAGGCTTTAAAGAAGAGGTGTTCTATTGAGCTGTTCTATTGAGCTGTTCTATTGAGCTCTTCTTGGTTGGACTTTGCTCAATGAAGCTCCATCAAGGAACGGTTAAAAAAAATGTATGGGTTCAACAACCAGTTCATTTCAAAATACAAATTCAAATAGTCAGGGATCTGTTAGATCCACCATAGGTAGTGCAAGAAAAAAAGAACATTAGTATCACCCTGTAGAAGAGTGTAGCAATAGTATGGTTCAGGTCGGATTTTTAGGGCTAACTGGCTAATACCAGTTTATACTTTTAGCACTGTGGTACTAAAAAAAACCATAATCACCAGTACTGCACTAGTACTACATTTTAGTAATACACTTGAGTTTCCGAAAAGTACAGTAGAGGTACAGTTTCGCGTACCATAGAAGTGAGATCGTGGTAGTGATACTCGATGAATTTCAAAGAATCAGATTTAATTCAGCAGAAGAAATTCAAGTAAGTAATGTGCTTGCTGAAGAAGAAGAAAATCTATTTATGACAGATTTTGCTTTGTGAATTATTGATTTGTTTAATTTGGCTAGTGTGGTCCGAATCATTCTGTCTTCTTTGTTTGATTCATTCAGTCGCGTAGGTTTGAATCGTTTCGAATAACACTGTACTGAAAGATTTAAGACCTTAAGGTTATGGTTATGAGCCCTGTAAGGGTATTTTTATATAAGACTTTTAAGAATAGAAGAATAGAAGAATAGGTTTTGATCGTAGGTTATAGTCCTAAATAGGAATAGTACACGAAAGTAGTAGGTGTGGGGGTGCATATAAAGCATTGTTTGAGTGGTAACTAGATCCTGATGGTTCACAATGGCTAGTGACGTAATTAAACCTACATGTCCCTAGACATCCATACAGGTCTTAAATTTATGATACAACTGGTTGTAGCTGGTTGTAGCTGGTACTTGTGTGGATTTCAGTGGGGAGTTCAGTTGTCCCTCGGTGGTCCCTCGGTGGTCCCTCGGTGGTCCCTCGGTGAGCCCTCGGTGAGGCCTCGGTGAGGCCTCCGGAAGGTCACGTGACAAACCTCTATCCATCCACTATAGCCGTATTATACCAGATGAAAGCTTCTCTTTCAACTATAATTGTCCTGGAAAACCGGCGACCTTGAAACCCCCAAAATTTCTCAAAACGTTTTTTTGACGGACAGGTTAGAACGACCCATGTCAATAGGTCGGAACTGGATATAGGCCCCGGACGTGCCCGATTGGTCGTCCCCCACCTCGACCACGCACCCCGGATCTATGCCCGCGCACCTCGGATCTATGCCCGCGCACCTCGGAACTAACAATGCCACCCTCCAAACCTTTTTCAAACCGAAAAAAACAAAAAAAAAGGGAAACATTCAATCAATGGTTTTAAAATGAACACCAAAATACATATTCACAGTAGGTCATAGTAAATGTATTCTAGTAAATATATCCTAGTATAGAGAATAAGTGAGTGCGTATATGCAGTACGATGAGATCCACCAACAACTAACTTTGTAATAGCACTTAAAAAAAAAGTAGTAGTACATGTTTATAGTGAGTAGTAAGTAGTAAGTAACATTTTCTAGATTTAAAAAGTATACATTATCACATACCGGCATATAATAGCAGCAGGGCTTTAAGGGTGGAGAGAGAAGCCGTAGGATGACCCGCCTGCAGATAGTTCGGCTGCGCGAGTCATGAAAAGCATGAAATAAACCAGCTACAACCAAGAAACCACCCTTTTCAATCAGCTCTATACATTATGGATATCCGACGTTCGTCACGGGCAAACAAAGGCACGCATTCCAAAAGGGACATCCATGACGTGTATTACCAGGTCGACGAGTCACCAACCAAAAAACAAAAACATATCTCCGATGATGATGAAGTCCAGACCAAGTCTGACCAGGATGGTCAAGTCCGTTGTGACCCCTGTGGCACTACTCAGGCCAATTATGATGAGGAAACAGACCAAGGTGGCACGATGATTGAGTGTGACAATTGTAATACTTGGCAACATGCCCGGTGTATGGGATTCTCCCGCCAGAGGGACATCCCTAAGGCGTATTTTTGCAATCGGTGCCCAAGAGAGGAACAAAAAGAGATTAAGGTTAATCTTTCCAAAAAAAGTGAAAAAGAGGCGCAACAAAAAGAGGCGCAACAAAAAGAAGGGGAACAAAAACAGGTGGAAGAGGAGAAAGACGAGAAAGACGGGGGGAAAAGAGTCACAGTCAAGGAGGGTAATAAAAAAACCCAAGGCCAAAAGGACAATTTGTCAGAAAAAGAACCAAGTGAAGTTTCCAAAACGGGGAAATTGGATGTGGTGGGTCTTTTAACCAAGCAAGACAAAACTCGAGGTAATGTGGCCAAGGCATTGGTCAATGTGGTGAATAAAACGGACCCAGGACTCCAGAACGGGCCTCAATGGGCCATCCAGCTCGAGGACGCTATCCACACATGGAGCAGCCGATCTACAGACAAAAAATACATAGAGAAAAGTAGAAGCGTAATGGCTTTGTTGAAGAAACCCGCAGTTCTCTCACGGTTGGTTTCCGGAGACTTGAGTGCTTCTGACTTTACCACTTTGCCGGCCGAGGAAATCGACCCAGACCTTAAGCAATACGCTGAGAAGGTGCGACAAGAGCTGATCAAACGTTCAGTTCTTACAGTCGAAGATACTCTGAGTCAGCGGATCCGAAGAACTCATAAGGGCGAAGAGATTGTGGAGAATTCTGCCCATGCGGTGGATGAGTATATGAACATCGCTGCGCGAGACATTGACCACCGCAAATTCAAGGATGAGAGCCCGGTACTGGAATCGGTACTGCGTCTGGTGGTTCCTCCAACGACTTACCAGATCCACGATGATGATGATGACCATTATAACTTCACAGAAGATGGACCTAAAGATACTGGGGATGAAGGTCTAGCCCTGGACAGTGATGGAGATAGTGATGACGAAATGGCACTCATTTTGAACCTGAAAAAGACCGGGGAAAAGGATGAAGTAGTTGCAGGAGCAGCAGCAGGAGCAACAGGAGCAACAGCAGGAGCAGGAGCAGCAGGAGCAGCAAAAACAACAGGAGAAACAGCAGCAAAAACAGGAGAATCAGGAAAAGAGGTAGGTGAAGCAGCAGACACAAAGGTAACTCCAAAACAGAACCTTCCTCCAACAATTCCCATTCGGTTTTGGTCGGGAGAAGTGGTGTTCCCAGATTTTGCAGCGTTTCAAGCCCAGGCAGACTTTGTATCCTGCACACACTACCAGAAACCATACACTAGTACCACCGTCAGTCTCCACAATAGAGCCATGCGTGTGTGTAAGGATTTGATGGAGAGAAAGACTTACCAGATCGAAGGACGACTTGACCGGGCCAAGGCCGATCCTTATTTGGCCAAGGTAGCTCAGCTGAGAGATTTCTTTCTTGTGCGACTCAAAAGTGAGGCTGAGAACCCCAGTTATTCCAAAATCTTCCAATACCTCCAGACTCAAAATAAGGTGGGGGTTCTTTCAGGAAGAGCACATTTCGTAAAAGATTCATATGTGTTTGCATTGGAAGATGATGCCCATGTGCCGGAGTACTTGAGCTTTTCCAGGCCTCTAGATTCTGGTCTATATATCCTCTTTGTTGTGAAGAAAGATTATGTTCCGGTGGGCAAGAGTATTCTCAAAAAACGGTCTGAACCTTCGACGGTTGTACCTACTTCTTTTTCGCCTTCTTTTTCGCCTTCTGCTTCTGTTTCTGCTCCTGTTTCTGCTCCTGTTTCTGTTTCTGTTCCTTCATATTCTTCTGTTCCTGGTTCAGTGCCTGGATCAGCAGCTTCTGCATCGAGTCTAGACTCGATTCTCTCCAAGTTAGAAGGGTCTGCACCAGCATATCCTGAACCAGCATATCCTGAACCAGCCTCTCATTTGCCTCCTAAACCAGTTCAGTTGGATATCCAGCAAATGTCGGCTAATCTTAGTCCGGACCAGCTCAATTACCTCTCTCGGATCATGCAAGAGAATCCCCATGTTCAGAATAATCCCCAAGCTCTTTTGAGCTTATTGCAGAGTATGCAATGATATAGTCATTATCAAATCTTAGCAACTGAGAGTCATTTTTGATGATTCATGATTGATGAGTTATGATTGATGAGTTATGATTGATGAATAATGATTGATGAGTCATAATTGATGAGTCATTATTGATTATTAGCATCATTGGATTGAGGATATGATTGGAAATGCCTGAATTTGACAGGAGATTTGGGCTGGTAGCTGGTAAAGAAACAAGTTGGGAAAAAGAAAAAGGCCTAAGCTTAAAGTGGATGGAGAAAAGGGGCCTGAAATGACCCTAAAAGTTAAGAAAATCTCCTCAAAAGCTGTCAAAAGCTGTCGAATTGACCCCAAAAGCTGTCAAAATCCCTTCAAAGTCCCCTCAAAATCCATTGAAAACCCTCAAAAGCCCCTCAAAAGCCCCCCGAAAAATGCTGGCTTCGGGGCCTAGGTTAATATAAGAGGGTGGTAATACGTGGTGCAAAATAAGCTTTAGCATTGTTTCTCGGTTTTAAAAAAAATGTATTATATTAACGAACCCACTAGTTTCGTCGTAAGGTGGAAAATGTGGACCGACATAACCTTTTTTTTTAAAAAAGATTCTTAAAGCAAACCGTTTGTAATCATTTAATTGATGATGTTTATATCTTATGTAAATCCCATATTTTTTGGGTATCAAACATACCCAATTTTATTAGTTTTTTTCTAGTTTTTTTCTAGATTTTTTTTGGTTTTTTTTTTTTTAGTTTTTTTTTTAGTTCTTTTTTTTTAGTTTTTTTTGGTGGTCTTTTTTAGTGGTCCTTTTTTTGTGGTCTTTGTTTTTTTTTTTTTGCCTTTACAAAAAAAAATCATACACTTTAGTGTGTGGAATATAGAGAGAAAACAATCTCGTACATTATGTGGAATTAATTTGCGCAACTGGTATGGGAACGTACAGCTCATTCAACAGTTTCACTAGAATGCGGGTGAAGACCGTGGATTTTTAAATTGAGTTTCATGAATCTAAATAGTCCTAATTTCTAGCTATTCAGAGATACCAATAACTAAGTACTAAGTAAAGGCAGTGCAGAGTTATTGAGGGGATATAAGTATTAGACCAGAATTAGAATACCACTACAAATGATACTCCTCGGATTTACCTCAAATCTAACGTGATTCTTATAAAGAAATGTACTAGAATCTGTGTGAAAATGTACATGAAATCTATACTGAATCTATACTAAGTCTACATCAAAATCTATACTAAATCTATACTAAATCTATACTAAATCTATACTAAATCTATATAAAAGGGTACACTAAAATAATGGAGTAGTGGAGATTAGAACAAAACAATGACTGGATCTGGGCTGGACCTGGGAAATGGTGAGTGTGCAATAAAGGTTAATTGTAACAAAGGAAAGTATTGAATGCCACCACAAATGTAAACCGTATGATTTATTTTATGTGGAACGGTAGAGCAATATGCAGAAAAAGAGAGGGCATATGAAAGAGACAATAATACATTGGAGTTAAGAAAAGTCTACTTTTGTATTTTGAATAAATGGTGGGTATGACTATTATCATAGTTTTTACTATCATAACAGAATTTTACTAGGACGACTATTGGATGGTTATATTAAAAGACTCTAATTATAACTACGGAAGTGGTTTTGAAAGAACACTAAAAAGTAACTGAACTAGAATTACTGAAAGATTAGAGGAACGATTAGAGGAACGAGAATGACTGCGGGGTTTTCAATAATGGTTTGTTTTTTATGAGAAGTTAAAAATAACCGGGTTTTCATGGGTGTGGCTGGGTTAGTAAAACGCCTAGTAAAACGCCTTGCTTTCTAATGTAGGGATAACCTTCCATTTCATGAGATAAGAGTTTAGTGCATTTTCTCTAAGGTTAATATTCAAAACCTTTCTTGGTGAAAATTGTATAGACGAGACATTTAACCTCCTAGACTAACTACTCCATTGATCCACTTATGATAAGTACCTTTTGATTTGGTGGCCCAGACTTACCGACCTTTACTTTCCAAAGTCAAGTCATTTCCCAAAGTTAAATTGTTTCCAAAGTTAAATTGTTTCCAAAGTTAAATTGTTTCCCAAAGTTAAATTGTTTCCCAAAGTCAAGTCATTCCCCAAAGTCAAGTCATTCCCCAAAGTCAACCCAGAATCAAGTCGTTTTTTGAACAGTACTCTTTCCAAATTCCTCAAACTCGTGATTAAAAGAAACTCCAAATCACTTGAATACTGAATCCTGGTGTCCCAGATTGATTGGTACCCATAGTTATGGTCTCAAATCAGTATCCACATTGATGTCCATATAATGTTTCTTTAATGTGTGTATTCAGTTTCCTTGGTTTCCACAAGCTCACGATCCTTCATTGTACCAGAAATTATAACCAAAACATCAACACTATAGAGGAATAGTCATAAAATCTATTTCTGTCTTGACCAAAAAGTCACTGATTTAGTGAAACACCGAATAACCCTGGAGTTTAGTGAAGCTGATTGAAACTTAGTCAAAGTGAATGAACCTAGGTGAAACTTAGTGGAGCTGAGTGAACCTGAGTGAACCTAAGTGAAACTTAGTCAAAATGAGTGAGCCTAAGTGATATGAATAAATGGGCCCATGACCAAACTGGAAAACCCAGAAGCGCCGAACCGGACACCTTAAAATGGAAAACCAGATTGGACGGAAATAAGATCTCGGCATATGGAGTCGGATATATACAGTAGGTGTATATACAGTATGGTATAGAGTATGTGAAACCAAAACAGAGTGGACTGAGTTAACCTGAGTGAACAGCTAAGTGGAACTAAGTGGAACTAAGTGGAACTAAGTGGAACTAAGTGGAACTGAGTGGAACTAAGTGGAACTAACTGAATGACTCTGAGACCTGACACATAGTGATCAATACTTTAAAGTGACCATAAATTTGGTCATTGATAATGTTATCGAGGAGATGTTGACTGAGTGACTTCGTTTTGGGTGCTTTGGTAGTTAGAGTTTGTGATGGACTTGGACTCATTTAGGGAAGTGTTTTTTCAGACATAATGGCCAAGCTGATTATCTGTTAATATGGACCTCTTCAAAAAAGGCTCATTATTTTTCACCTATAAAGACTATAATGACTAGAATGACTAGAATGACTATCAATACTATCAAGACTAGAATGACTAGAATGACTAGAATGACCTATAAAGAGCTGGGGTATCGGATATACGTGGTGTAATCCATTGGGAGTGGGACATTCTAGCAGTATAATATGAACACGCACTAATGACTCACCAGTCTTTATTCACTCTAACATTTGAGTCTAAATATGAACACTTAGATGTTTGAGTCTAATGTGGACCAACTGATCTTACCAAGTGTACTATGACAATGAATACAGCCTACGTTAATAAATAAGGACACTGAAAGACTAAAAGACTAAAAGATTGAAAGACTGAAAGATTGAAAGACTGAAAGACTGAAAGACTGAAAGACTGAAAGACTGAAAGACTGAAAGACTGAAAGACTGAAAGACTGAAAGACTGAAAGACTAAAAGACTGAAAGGACTAAACTTTTGACAGAGTTTTGACACGGAGTTTTGGAATCCTTGTAATTGTTCACTAAGCCAGCTTCTAAACCCATAGGCTCAAGTATTGAAAAGGAATAGTAAAGCAGTATTGGATTAGTGGTACCTTGTTGTTTTAGATTATGACCAACTGGAAATCTTGGTGTATTATCATTGATGGACTTCAGTAATACCTCTAGTCGTAACCAAGTATCAGTCAGTGTATTGGAATAGCTATCATTGCAATAACGTCTAGTGGAGTATAGCTATAATAATACACTAAGTTGGTAGAGATATTTTGCTGGAGATTTCTGGTGGAGATTTC
This sequence comes from Metschnikowia matae var. maris, assembly GCA_002370695.1. NCBI lineage: Eukaryota > Fungi > Ascomycota > Pichiomycetes > Serinales > Metschnikowiaceae > Metschnikowia > Metschnikowia matae. The sequence goes on from NKZH01002131.1 coordinate 9,875, forward strand.
TGGTCGGCAAAGCACTGAATCACTTCCATAACTATTGGTTAGTACTCTGCTTTTTTTGTACTCATAACAGTCTGTAGTTTATTGTTCATTGTTCATTGGTTCACTCTATAGGGATGTTTGGCATTGGTATTTTATAGGAGGTACTGTGGTATTAGGCCTGTTCAATAGGTATACACACCTGGAATTATCTGGAGCTTGTTTCTTAGACTATCAATATATATATGGCTGGAATCCATCCTCATGTTTCATATACGTACACATTCATAACCTAACTTAGGAACATAGGTTTAAGTACCATACTTAACCATACACTTGACACTAACATAAAGGGACATTCCCACCATAAAACAAGAACCCTATAAACCTCTTTTTACACACTCTATTACTTCACTCCATTACTTCATCACTCTATTCATCACTCTATTCATCACTCTATTCATCACTCTATTCATCGCTCTATTCATCACTCTATTCATCACTCTATTCATCGCTCTATTCATCACTCTATTCATCACTCTATTCATCACTCTATTCATCACTCTATTCATCACTCTATTCATCACTCTATTCATCACTCTATTAATTGATCACTCTATTCATCACTCTATTACTTCATCACTCAATGTGAACTTACCTCTACTAACCCCCGTTTTCTATTAATTAAACCAGTTGAAATTGAGTCAAAAAACAAACTCAGACAAACTCAGACAAACTCAGACAAACTCAGACAAACTCAGAAGAACTCAGATGAACTCAGAAGAACTCAGATGAACTCAGAAGAACTCAGAAGAACTCAGAAGAACTCAGATGAACTCAAGGTCTTGATATCTCGAGACTTTTATACACCCGGTTCTATCAATGATAAGGAAACGGTTCATGGATGTGAATGAACAAGAAGAGATGCGAATTAATGGAATGGATAATTATTTGGTTTTTGGTTTTGGTTGTGATTTTTGATTATGGTTTATTGTTCTTGATTATGGTTTTTTTGTTCTTGTTTTAGTCTGTATTATTAGTAGGTGGTGGTGGTGGTGCTGGTATTGGGGGGGGGGGGGACTCCAGAGCTCATGACCACACTCTCCATGATCTATGAGAAACAAAAAGCTGAAGCTCCCAAAATAGTACATACCCAGAGTCAGTGTGATTTTGATTCCTATTTTGATTTTTTTTTGCTTTCTGATTGAGTAGGTCTTGAATAAATTTTAAGAACGGTCCCACAATTATGTATGTATGTATTTATGGCCGGGGCTCATAACGGGTGCAAAATTTTTCAAGGCTAAATCCCCAATCTAAGCATTTTTTTGTTTTGTTTTGTTTTGTTTTATTGATGATGGCCGTTTGGGAGAAACTTTGATAGGACATTTAAATTAATAAAAGTGAAGGAAGTAATAACTATGGTATACTAACTTTGGGGTGGTGTTGCCGGGCTCATAACCACCTTTTCACATCTAAAACGTATATCCAAGGTATATCCAAGGTATTGGCTAACCCTATATTTCCAAATGATTCAGAAAAAGCTACCAACTACTGGAATAAAAAGCTCAAGATCTTTTTAAAGTGGAATGTTACTGATTTCGGGACTAATTACCGGAGAATCTCAACCAGTCATAGCAATAATCAACTGAATTCACATGGAATGGTGCAAAAAATAGTCCAAAAAATTGGGCAAAAAATGGTTCAATAAAAGTTTCTACCCCTAAAAAAGCCAAAGACCTTTATTTTCTCCTATAGTTTTTTTTTTTTTTTTTTGCAGTAGTATTTTTATTACTTCTGCAAAATGGCGTACCACTGCGAACACCACTCTACTCCATACTCACTCTACTCACTACACTCACTACACTCACTGTACATACTCACTGTACTCCATACTCCACTATACTCCCCCATACTATAGTACACTATACTAAACTATAGTCTACTCCACCATCCCCTCCTTATTACTAGTTTCTCTTTACTTCCTAATATTTATTTTTGTTTGAAAGAAATATCTGTGAGATATTATGCTGGTAGTTGCATTTCCTGCATGCACCGTTTATAACTACTGGTATGTAAGTCCAGATACCGGACCAATTTATGGACAGTCTCCAATAAAGTTCAAAAAATTACACTGCCTCTTGTTATTACCTTTTTCTGGACCAATTTCTATTTAATAAGTACTTGTCTTTTGTCTAGTGTATAGATTGGATTGGCTCTTTAGTGAGTATAGTCATGACCATTTCTGTACAGGCACTTTTCTAGGTCCTTTTACAAACACTTTTCTAGGTCCTTTTACAAACACTTTTTTTTTTTTTTTTGGTTTTTTTTTTGGCTTTTTTTAGCCAGCCATGACTTATGAAATTAATGAATGGGTCAAGGTATTAAAAAAAATATCTAGAAATAAGCTTTTTGTCAATTGTCTAAAGCTTATATTCACCTATTAATTAGTCATGGGCGGCGCGGCTCCACAACCCACCTTCTCACCAAAGCAATAATTGTCCATATTGAACCCTGTAAACGGAGAAAAACATCCAGAGTTCAAAACAGAGTCGATTCACTATTGGTTTGTATTTTTTTTTTGTTTGTTTTTGTTTTTTTAGAAGCAGTCTGTAAGAAATGGTGAGTTCCTTTTTTCAATAAGAAGAAATTAATTTGGGTGTAACTAATCTTGAAGCGCGCGGGCTCATAACCATTGCACTCTTTAATTCCTCACATTATACTATCCCCAAACTAGTACTATTACTAATTATTACTGACTATTACTATTACCAGTACTCATTCCCTACTGACTACTAACTATTACTACTAGTACTATTACTAGTACTCATTCCCTACTGACTACTAACTATTACTGACTAGTACTAATGAAATCGCCAGTTCATAAAAGTCCTTATTCAAAGATTCTAAGTATAGTGATTCTAAATATAGTGATTCTAAATATAGTGAATCAGAATCCAGGTTCCAGTGTCATTATCCCAAATAGATAGGCTGAGTGTGAAGCATTGGAATCAAAGAACCAGCTCATGGTCAAGTGATTACATTGCTACGCTTACAAGCAATTGACCATGTCATCAAAAATTCAAATTTATGATATTGAGTATGGGAAAGGAGCATTTAATTCCACCAGTTTGGATCTTTGGATTATAAGGTTCATTTGAAATTTCATATCAAAACCCATGAAAAGAACTTTATTGGTTGATGTTGGTTCTTCCACGTTCCCGTTCCCGTTCCCGTTCCCGCAGCTTAAAGACAGAAATACTGCTTATGAAATACTGCTTATAAAAAACTGCAACATAGTTTACACAAGATGAAACATAAATTAAAGTGTGGATGACCGTAGTAATAATAATAAAGTCTTGCGCCTTAATGTCTTATACTAGAGCATATATATCCAAAGAGGGATTTGATTTGAAAGAGCAAGAAGGAGAAGAAAGACTACTATTATACATTGATTCGGGCGCTCATGGTGCTGATCATGACCTAAATCATCAACCACAACATCCCTAGATATTATGACTAAGACACAACCCATGGCCACTATGACTAAGACACCACTGAATCCACTACTCTGAATAAACTACCAAAGCATACAGTATAGGAATGTTTTCAAAACTATCTGAAGTATATCTACACACTCAATAGACTACTACTATTACTATTACTACTACTACTACTACTACTACTACTACTACTACTACTACTACGACTACCACTTATAGTACCTCCTCTCTTTACGCTTACTATTACCTCTTATGATACTTCTACAAATACACATGATACTACTTACTATTACTATTACTATTACTATTACTATTACTATTACTATTACTATTACTATTACTATTACTATTACTATTACTATTACTATTACTTTACTATTACTAATCCTAATCGGTATCAATCCCAAAGAATAAGAATAGTATCAATAAGATGAATAGTACTATGGGAACTACAATTGATGATGTAGAACAGTGACTTTACCCTACTTGAAGTTACTCTTGACTAAATATCCTATCTCATTACTAGTACTATTAATATTACTAGTACTACTCGTAATACTACCTCTACCATACTCTTACAAGAAGTACTACATTAATATCTCTATTACTTCTAACTCTTCCTTTACGTCTACCACTTCTATCATTACTCATAATATTACCTCTACTCTTATGCTTCATATGACTTCTACTACTTCTACCATTACTCATAATACTACTAGTCTTGATCTCCGGGTTTAAAATTTGGATCATCAAGTTCACATGCTTATTCTCGTCTTGGTGTGTTTCTGAGAGACAAAACCATAGTCAGCTTGGATTCTTTGAAATAGCTTTCCTTTTTTTTATTTTTTTTTATTTTCGTTTTTGACTTCGCGTTCACTTGCACTTGTATATATCATTGACTCGCAAGGTAAAAGGTTTATAGTATGGGTTGCTCAAGAAAGTGATCTCATGAGATTGATTGTTGATGAATTTGATGAGTTTTTTTTTCTCAATTGGTAGAGATTTTGAATGAGAAGAATGTCCTGTTGTGATTGGGAATATGTGATTGGGAATATGTGATTGGGAATATGTGATTGGGAATATTTGATTGGGAATGTGTGATTGGGAATATGTGATTGGGAATATTTGATTGGAAATGTGTGATAGAGAAACAAGCTATAATGAAAATTACAACTTCTGCAAAGAATCTGAAAATATCATGTACTGTGTGAGTAGTTCTTGAACAACTGTGAGTAGTGCTGGGTAAACTATAGTTAGTATAAGCAGTTTTGTTGGTGTATCTCAAGGTTTATAGTCCTCTAGATCTAAATCATGTTCGTCAGGCTTAAAAAGAAAAGCGTTGTCGCTCTAGTAAAACACTGTATGAGAATGGGTGAGTGCCTAAAGTGAGTATGAGTGAAAGTGAGTGGGTGAATGACTGAGTGACTGAGTGAGGAGTGACTGAGTGAGGAGTGACTGAGTGATAATATACTGAGCAGTGCGCGTACTCTTGAACCGTACGCGATCATCCATACAGTTCCTCCAGTCATATGGTCTTAGTACAGTACTACTCCTAAATACCATACTCCCTTCCCCCCCCCCCCCCCCCCCCCCCCCCCCCCCCCCCCCCCCCCCCCCCCCCCCCCCCCCCCCCCCCCCCTCTCCACTCCACTCCACTCCATTCCATTCCACTCCATTCCATTGTCATTGTCATTGTCATTTCAGTACAACACAATATACAGGATACAGGGTAAATCATACAGCACAGGACAAAGGTTAAAGTATACAGGACAGGACAGGACAGGACAGGACAGGACAAAGGTTAAAGCACACTGGGTATAGGACATTGATACAGGACACTAAAGGATACAGGGCACTAAAGGATACAGGGCACTAAAGGATACAGGACACTAAAGCATACAATATACCGGACCCAACCATCCCGGAAATTGGACATTGGAGTATAGCAGAGGAACCATTTCCTCCATGGAGTCGCCTACACAAGAAGACAGTCTCATCTTCGCCAATGAGTCCCGCATGGACCCGCGGCCTCAGAAACCCAGTCTGCCTTATGACCCTACGCAGGTGGATCAAAGTACCAGCCCTGTATTTGGTCATGACTCGCTTATGTTCTCCAATAATCATGTTGGCCAAAATGTGGATCAAAATGTTGACCAAGATGTCCAGAATAAGGACCAAAACATTTCTCTTGGCCAAAAAATTTCTCTTGACCAAAACATTTCTCTTGATCAAAATGATTTTTCCCCCCTTGCACACCGTTCGTTGAGCCAGATGTTCCAGGACTCTACTGTCCTAGATGATACAAATACACTTGAAGACACTGAATTAGACAATGTGATAGATGTGATAGACACTATGGATGATATAGACAATAATGGTGAAAGTGCTGGTACTAAGAGTGCTACTACTACTACTACTACTACTGCTCATATAATTAAGGGGGTTGAATCAGGAGAGAAGCTGAGATTAGTTGGATCACGTGATGGGCATCAAGATCTAGGGCCGGCACTACGAGATACACAAATAGTGGACAAAAAAGAACAAAATGGCCTGCAGTCTCTCAATTACTATGACCTAGGGGCACAATATGCAGACACTCAAGTGGTGAAGCCCCGAGACCAAAAGGAAAAAGAAAAAGACATTCCAGAATTCATAGAAAATGAAGGTTTTGAAAATATGAATCATGGAGAAAGAAACAATAAAAAAGAAGTCACTGAGAATAACCAGAACTTTACGAACGAATCTATTAAGGGACGAGATTACAGTACTCTGTACTCATCGAAACTACAAGACACTCAGGTTATAAAGGCAAAGCCTCAAGTCATACCTCAAACCATGAATGACACTCAAGTCGTTAAAGGAAAAGACACTCAAGTTATAGAAGGAGACACTCAAGTTATAGAAGGAGACACTCAAGTTCTACCCCAGGTCACGAATGGAGATACTCAGCTTATAAATGGAGATACACAGCTTATAAATGGAGATACACAAGTCATAAAAGGAAAGGATACACGAGCGAAGCCTCAGTTTTTCAATGGAGATACTCAGATTGTTAATGGAGATACTCAGGTTATTAATGGAGATACTCAGGTTATTAATGGAGATACTCAGGTTATTAATGGAGACACTCAGATTGATAATGGAGTTATTCAAACAGGCTCAGATTCTACACTGCCATTGTTCAAAAGAACACCATTGGCTGAATTGCAAAACGATACCCAAGGATCTGGACCAACTCCTTCCGGAATCCCATCCAGTTTTCCCGATTTGAACCAAGCTTATAAAGCTCCCGGCACAAGCCTGCAAGTGGAACAAGAAGCTGTGTTCAACGAGTCATTTCAAGCATCCCAATTTGTCCAGAGAATCACATTTGGCGTGGACTCGTCTCAGAAAACAGAACCCACTACGCAGGTGGTCAATACCCAGGAGGAATTGATTGATAACACCTACAAGCAAACCATAGACATTGGGTGCAAGTCTGTTTTCTCCAGCAGTCAGAACGATGGGCAAAAACGGTTGCTTTCGGATATCAGTGTGGCCAGCAACGACGAGTCTTTTGTTGAGCTCGATGGGGACATGGCCAATATGTACGATGATAGTTTGTTCCGGCACAAACGGCAGAAGGTCTCCAGAGAAGCTGAACGTGATTATCTGAAACATAATATTTTGGACGAAGCAGTTTCCCCAAACTCAGAAGATATGAGGGTTGATTCTGATACGGAAGATATGAAAATTGAGTCTGATACTGAGAATATCCAGAGTGTTAATTCTGATACTGAGAATAGCCTGAAATTTGATTCTCATTCTCATTCTCATTCTCATTCTCATTCTGAAAATCTGAAAGTCAATTCTCTTCATTCAGAGTTGAAAAAATCAGGCCAATTCCCTGCTTCTCCCTCTAGTCGTCAACCCTGGAGCCAAACATCTTCGGAGCTTGAAGATTTCAGTCACGATGTTTCTAGTGTGGACTTGGAAAAGCTCCCGGATAAGTCTTTGCTGAGAAGCCTGCTTTCAGATCTGCCTGTCACACCTTCGAATGTTGTTGTTCTAGATCATGAACCACAGTCTGAGTTGAAGAGTGAATGCATCAAAAACCCACTGGCTGTGTGGGCTTTTTTCCAGTTCAAAATTTTCCCTGCCAGACTCCTCCAGCCAGGCGATACATCATCGTTGGTGGAGTACTCAGATTTCAAGCAGATCCATACCAAAAACTCCGATCTTCATCTCTTGGATATTCGTATTGGTGACGTGGTTGCTGTGGTGCTGCGGTTGGGAGCATATGTGGTGACAGCACTTGAGCTTCATGATGTGGAATCACCTATAAAGTGCATTCGGGGCTTTGATACGGTTGTTTTAGCCAAGGTTCGACCAGGACTCAAAAAAAACCAGCAGTTCCATGTGCCTCTTTACCTGATCTGCATGGAAGCCGACCAATGGGCTTCACATCAGGCCAAATTTCAGCTTTATTGCAAAAACACTAACTTGGTGCTTGAAAATTATGGTGTGGCACAACGAGTGCTTAATTTGAAAGCATCAGAGGGGAGAACAACTCCGCTCCAGCCATCTGTGAGTCCCCAGAAACCCGAGCGCACCAGTCTCTTCAAAGGGATGCTTTTTTTCGTGACATCTATTGGAGAGGAACGAAAGGCTAAGTTGGATCATACGATTCTGGCCAATGGTGGAACATTTGTGGATGACGAGATCATGCACTTTCTCAATTCTGGAGACCCTGCGCAGACCTTAGCTCTGTTTTCTTTTGCTGCATTACTCTCCGATTCCCATTCCAGAAGTGCAAAGTATCTCCAGGCATTGGCTTTGGGCTGGCCCATCATCGCCGATAGCTTTATTGAAAACACTCTAGAAAAGCCTGGTCTTCTCCACCACTGGCAGGTGTTCCTCCTTCCGGCCGGGTTCTCCATTCATGCTAACGCATTGACCAATCTCAACATTTACCAGTTTATGAGCAAGTTTCAAAATGTGGACAGTATGAGCCAGCAGCTCAACAACAATGGTGGTCTTCTTGAGAATCATACAGTTCTAGTGATGAACAAGGACCAGGACGAAAAAGTGTTAGAAATGTGTAAGTTCATTTTCCGAGCTTTTGGCACCAAGGGAGTGTTTTTACACGAGACTTGTGCACTGATCAAACAACACATCAAACAGGAAAAGGAAAGCACTAAGGGAAAACCTAAACCAAATGATTTGATTGTGTATGATAATGGTGGACAAGAGTTTTTGAAGTCAACAAAAAGAAACACCCGCAAGGCCCGGTCTTCACGCAGCGTGGCCGTGGTGAGTTGGGAATGGGTGGTGCAATGTGTGATCAGTGGCTATATCTGGACCCCAGAGACATTTATAGAGATGTAGCCAATGATTGTGAAGAAACATTTGGAAGAAAGAAAGAATGAATGAATGAAAGAATGAATGAAAGAATGAAAAAAGGATACTATGGTATTTAGGATGTCCTGTAAAAACCAGTCTATTGATTCATACCTTCCATGAAAGCATAACCATAACCTCTATGGAGGTTAACCTGATTTAAGCCTGATTAATAAGCTTTCTTACTTTGGTTGGCTCTGTATTGTATTGGATATATTAGCATATTTAAGTGTAAGAATATTTAGACTCATAGTTAACTACCAAACGTTAATGTGCTACCCTTTAAAGTCCATACTTTATACTCCATATTCTACTTCATACTCACCACCATACTCACCATCATAATGCCCAGTTACCCCATTCTATACCCCATTCTATACTTTATACTTCATGAACACACTATACTATTATATACACTATACTATTACATACACTATACTATTACATACACTATACTATTACATACACTATACTATTATATACACTATACTATTATATAAACTATATTATTATATACACTTTGGCATTATACCCAATCTGTTAGAAAGAATCCACCAAAGGTAAGGCTTGGTCTATACAGGTATCATGAAGTCTAGTCTATTCAATTGTAACAATGACCATTACAAATGGCCCCGTATCACGACTTTTTTTTTTTGTTTTTGTACAAAATATTTTGATGGTCCTTATTTGAATATTCTGGAACAGTCCCTATCATTGTTCTGATTAAGGATCCTTTGAATGCCACTTTTTCTCTCGAAACTATATAAGCCGTTCCAGTTCATACCTCTCTTTGAGTAACCATCAACGAATATAGTATTATTTAGGCATAAATGTATCAAAGAATATAACACATTGGAGCTGTTTATTGTATAGGATACCATCATTAATTCATGAGCTTATGAGCTTATGAACATTTGGACTTGGTCTTATGATTTACTTATGACCATAGTACTGACTTGTGGACTTATTCTTGAACTTCTCAAGGAACCTATAACTTATGAATGTGACTTAGCTTTTAAGAAAAGATCAGATTAAAATCTGGGCTTTATTTAATGCATTGTTGAGCAAATCTGCACTATATACTATACATTAACTATACCATTACATACACTATATTATCACTATACACTATACTATTATATACACTATACTATTTATACACTATACTATTATATACACTATACTATTATATACACTATACTATTTATACACTATACTATTTATACACTATACTATTTATACACTATACTATTATATACACTATACTATTATATACACTATACTATTATATAAACTGTTAGGTGGATGTTTAAACCCTCTACTGGTCGATCAGAATGACCTCCATTCCTCTATGCCAGACTAGTCTATATAAGGTGCGATGGTGTTGAACATGTGCTATGTGCTGCTCCGTGTATGCAGGTATTATGTTACCTGCAGTACAACGTATTTGCACAAGCCTCATAAGGTTCCGAGGAACGCATGAGTGCAGAAGTGTATGGTATCCGGGGCTAGGCGTCAGGAGTAGTCAGGTTTGACTTTAGACAAGGAAATACCGAGTCCGGGTGCAGGAACAAGGAGTCCAGGATGGAAAGGTATATATAGAGGGGATTCCGCTCTAGGTTGAGCGGTATCACGAGCAACCTGAATTTCACGGATCTCTTAATACTAAACAGTAGTAGAAATCATGGACTTTGGAACTACAAAGTTCTACAACTACTACTACCAGGTTCTGAATAACTACTACTACCATAATATACTAATGAACCCATGAACCTCATATTTTCAGGGTTCTCCAAATACTGAGATTCAGAGTCTCATTCAGAGTCTCCGGTGAAAGATGGCGACTTTGATTAAGGTTCAAAAAGCTATAAAGCTAGAGTTATTTGTTTGTAGGCCTGGACTTTGCTCACTATGCAGTCTACCAAAAACTACCAATACTAAAACCATTTTCATAAACTCATTGACCATATCACACATGAGAATCTTTTCTTCATTTGAAAAAGCAATTTTACTTAAGATGTGATTAATGATTCTTGGTTAGCTTAGCTTAGCATAGCTTAGCATAGCTTAGCTTAGCATAGCTCAGCTTACACATAGATAAGAATAAGAATAAGAATAAGTGCTCATGTATATGTGTTAACTACACCCTACACCTACAATAAGTCTTTGTTATTCATTATCATTAAGTAACAAACTTACAGGCTGGTTTCAGCGACCGTATTCATTCCTATATCATTATCATAGGGTCATGGTTCATGGTTCATGCAAACATTCTTTTGAACATCAAGGATGCGGCGGCCTTAACCAAAGCCATACCGGTATCGTTCTTAACAGCATCTCCGTTCTCCTCCAATCTTCTCAAAAGGTACTCCTTGGTCTCCAATGGTGGACCCCAAGGCACGTACTTGATGACATTGTCCACCTTATCGTGGGTGATCAACTCATGGGTCACACCATCTGCCATACCCAAAAGCTGGCCCAAACAAATATTGGCCTTGTTGGGGTTTTTGCCCGAAAACTCCCGCTTGTACACCTTATCGGTGGCCAACTTGAGCGAGTCTTCGTTGTGAGATGCCACCACCAAGTGTCCAATGGTGGACTTATTACCACTATTGCTCAAGATGGACTCGATACAATAAGTGATCCCTCTGTTGTAGTTAAGGTCAGTATCTTCCTTGGTCTTGTGGATCACCGTGCTTCTTTCCTTTTCCGAGTGGATGTATGCACCTCTGACGAGCTTCAAGCCCACTCTGTAGTTGTTCTCTGATGCCAACTTCTCCTCCAAAACCAATAAGTCCGTGGATCCGGATAAGTACATCTGCAAAGTGCCCACCACGTATACTGGAGCATCGAGCTTATTAAACTCCTTGTACAATCTCCGTTGCAACTCGTACACACCTTCCTGAAGGTCGTACTTTTCTGCATCAATAACACCAACCACAAAAGGAGCCGTTCTCTGGGGGTAAATCTTGGCCAATCTCTGGTTCTCCTCATAAATGGTCTGGCAGATAGCTCTGGCATTGGCCACCAAGTTATCAAATGCTGGCTTGTACTCATCCTTGTTGTAGTTTTCCAACACAGCAGCGGCATTCTTGACAAACCCTGTAGGCTTTAAGGCAACGTAGCCTGCAGGAATCAGGTTGATATCCTTGCCCGAGTTTTCAATGACAGACACAGTGTGAGGCACCAAAATGTCCAACACAGATTGTTGGGTCTGTTTCACAATGCTATCTGGGTCGATGTGATCTTTGCCTTCACAGGCTTCAATGGTCAACGAGAGCATCATGTTGTTGATACCTCTCTTAGTTAAACGTTGACCCGTCTGGCGCACCTCCTCAAAAGTGGAGCCTCCACAGTAGATTTTATAAACAAAGGCCTTAATCACCGAAAGGGGAACGTAAGGAAATGCCTTGATGCAGAGATTCAACAATGGTTTGTTGAAAGTGGCCACGCCAATGACCATAAATGAAAAGAGCTCACTGGTGGAGAAGTCCTTCATATAAGAGGGGTCGAAAGGTTTGGGTCCGTTTTTAGGGGGCAAGTTAGGAGTATTGGCATTTCCAGCAGACGAGGAGTTGGAGAGCACAAAGTTTGTTTGGCTCTGGGAGTTGTGGAAGTGGCGCAAAGGAAGGGCCACTTTGGCTGCAAAACTGGCGGTGTTAACTAACGGGGAGCATCGTGGAAGGCGGGTGATTCTGAGCATTCCAATATTATGAACAAATAAAAAGACGACTGGTATTGAATGAAATAGTATGGGTAAGGCAAAAAAAAATAAGATGGGTATGGACAAAGATGGGGGTATGAGAAAATTAGTAGTAATGAAATGTAAGATGAGATAAGAACAAATCTTGGGAGGGATGTGGATGTGGGGACTGTTTTATAACAAGACGAGGGGCGCGGAGGGCAAGGCTTCGCGAGCAGATGACATGCGCAGAAAACGGATCTCAATGGCGAGCACAACCATGGGGGAAGCCATGGCGACAGCAGCGCGCCACAAAGTAACAGCGCGCGAACGCAAGTGCGGGCGGAAGCTCCAGCGAGCGGGATGGGGCGGAATTTTCGGGAAGGCCAAGGCGCGCCATCGGTTCCGCGACCCATTTTCAAGTCATTTATGACCGTTGTTTTCACAAGCCGTTGTTTCATGAGCCCGTTGTTTCATGAGCCCGTTGTTTATGACCTTTGGTTGTATCCGTCATTTGCGTCCGTTGGTTGTCTTTATTGGTTGCATTTGTCTTTTGCGTCTTTGGTCCTTTTCCAGTCTTTTGCGTCCATCATTTGCGTCCATCATTTGCGTCCATCATTTGCGTCCATCATTTGCGTCCATCATTGTGTTCGTCTTTTTGCGCACGTCCATTTTGGGTCATTTGCGTTCGTCATTTGCTTCCCTTTACGTGCATCCCATCCATCGCGCGCCCGTTTACGCCCCATAGTGATAGAGCGAGCGAACAAAATAAAGTGCGGATAGAAGACGAATAGAGTGGAATAATGGCACTGCGGCTGCGACTGAGTCTGAGACATTAATAAAACAATAGCCTGAATCTGAGACCACTTCGTGTCGTGGCCATTAGTGGTATAGTGCGCTACCGCACGGGAAAGAAACAGCGACCTCCTCCCACCGAGCCACATATTAGGTATAGAAAGTATAATGTTCGTAATGTTCGGAATCTCCGTAAAAATGGCGTAGTGACCGTGATGACCTTAATGACCATGATGACCGTAATGACCGTAATGATAAGTATACGGAGTGCATTCAGTCATAACCACGAACAGAGTATCAGTATTCAATAAACTGTATAAGTAAGTAGACTGTATAAGTAAGTAGACTGTATGAGTAAGTAGACTGCATCAGCAAATAGACTCAGCAAATAGACTCAGCAAATAGACTCAGCAAATAGACTCAGCAAATAGACTCAGCAACTCAGTAAATAGACTCAATAAATAGACTCAGAAAATAGACTCAATAAATAGACTCAGAAAATAGACTCAGTAAATGGAATCAGTAATAGACTGTATCAGTAATAGACTGTATCAGTAGTAGTATTGCTTTGGGGTGGACCATATCAGTAGTGACCAGTATGGAGGTTGGTTTATTAAATTTTTACTGTATGACATGACCAATTCCCCAGAATGTATTGTTGTTTCTTTTTTTCATTGTGGAAAGAGTTTGGGCCGTGCCAAACGTGATGGCTATAAAATAGTCTTCCCTGCTTCACCTGCACTGATTGTCGTATTGGAGTAAAAGCACTAATTGTCTTAAGTGGTGCACGGTGCACAGTGGGGTGTAGGTACAGTGGGGTATAGGTACAGTGGGGTATAGGTACAGTGGGGTATAGGTACAGTGGGGCGTAGGTACAGTGGGGCGTAGGTACAGTGTGGCGTAGATGCAGTGTTGGAATCGGTGCAGCATTGAAGAAGGTGCAGCATTGAAGTAGGTGCAGTCAGTCTATGGTGCAGTAGAAGGTTAAGGCTTAGTGGTCTGCGGTTGAGCAGTCTAGGTGCATTCAGTCTATGGTGCATTCAGTCTATGGTGCATTCAGTCTATGGTGCATTCAGTCTATGGTGCATTCAGTCTATGGTGCAGTCAGTCTATGGTGCAGTCAGTCTTTAGGTATTAATATGACTATGATATGAATATGGTTAGGTTGGGTTGGGTCGGGTTGGGTAGTTCTGCGCTTGTGTAGTTTTCTAATAGAGGGTGGCGGGCCGTAGCTTATTTATATTTTATACTTTGCTTTTGTAAACTTACTGCATTCTTTTTGTACTCGCAACCACCCCCTCCCCCTCCCCCACCCCTCCCCCTCTGGAACTGTATTTATATCTGGGTAAAATCCCATCCGCAATTTATTCTGATTTACAACCATTCTCTACTCCCATAAGAATCTCTCTCACATGTCCAGTTGAATGATGTTGGTTATTGTTATTCGCTACTTATTGCCGAACTGGGCGGGCCATTACCACCACGCACAACGCCAATATTCTTTAGGTCTCATTTTACAATTGCTGGCTTTATTGTTGTCTGATTATACCTAATCTTGACGGACGGAGGCTTTAGGTTTGTGGAGTGCACGGCATTGCATTAGTCACGGTGCCGCACTAACATTCCGCACTCACGTGACCTTTACTTCCCCCTCCTAATTCATACATCCCCCACCATACATCCCCCACCATACATCCCCCACCATACATCCCCCACCATACATCCCCCACCATACATCCCGCCCCACCATACAATTTCTTAATATTGATATATTAAAAATTCATATATTCTTTTTGAAGTATATATATATATATATATACATTTATACAGGCTGGGATCATGTGATATACATTTTATTATGTACAATCATGGGGGAGGAGGGAGAAGGTACGAGGAGAGTGCTCATCAGTCACGTGCCGCACATACTTCTTCACATCCGCTACACTCATCTCTTCTCTATGCTGGTCCGAAGGTTCTATGTGCGCCAGACGCTTCGACACCTCTCACAGACCCCCCATTTTCATGATGTGTCCCCTTCTATTCTCGATATCCTCCGGGAACAAAGCCCGTACACCGACAAAAGAAAGAAGATCTTGATTTTGAGCCCGGAAGAAACAAAAGATAAGACCATCTCCAAGTTCGTCCAACTGAATAAAAATGGCCCATCGGCCAAGGAAATGCGCCTGAAGGTGCTGCAAATTAATGGCCTCGACTTCGAGCCCGTGTCCAATCCCTCCAATATCATCGAAACCATGAAGCTGTTCAAAGCTGCCCGCTCCAAAGGTTCCATCTCCTCGGATATCAACCTGACCATCCTTACGCTACAGAAATCCTTCACCAAGAACCAGTTACTAGAGTACGTTGAAGGTTACGGGAAAGTGCCCAGCAAGCTGAAGACCAATAAGGCCCGGCTTAGCGAGTACATTGTGCGTCATATATGGAACGAGGCCGTGGCTCCTACCGATATGGTATTTGCCACTAAACGGGTGCGGTTAAGCCATAAGGAGATGTTCTTGTTGCTCCTGCAGAAAGGCTCGTTATTACGGCTTTTACGGTCCACGGTGGCCAGCTTGGATTTCGATATGGAAAAGAGCGAGTTGGTGCTCGTGGGAACGGATTACCAGCTCCAGAATGCATCCATCAACCTCCAACACAAGTTTGAAAACGTGTATGCGGAGGAGTTCGACTTCACCACCATTCAATCTCTTTACGAGAAGAAGTATGGTGCTTTCACTTTCAAGGATATAGGTAAGCTTGTGGAGGTGTACTTTTCTCACTTGGATGGGAACAAGTATGAGCTCTGTGCCTTCAACGCCAGCCAGGTCAGACGCATAAAAAGACTCTTGGTTTGGTTTTTGGACTACAATCTCCATACTCAAAATACTGTGCAATTACCAACCGACCTCCTGTCACTTTTCTTGGTTCCCTACAATGATACGTACGGTATGGCATGGAAGAGCAGGACAAATGGTCATTTCCGACTTTCAGGACAGACTTCAGAGGTTTCTGCGTCCAGGGCCTTGAAAAGAGAGTTGGAGAATTTTTCTCAGGACCGGTTGAAGAAACTATCGGAATCTGGCGACGACACGCTTTCACAATCCATACCTGCGGAGCTAGCACAAGAAACCTATGACATTTTGGACTCCTTGGGGCTTCTGAAGGATGATCTCGATGACCAGAGTGAACTTTCTGGAAATACAGACGAGTCATTTGGAGAAGATGATATGGATTCAGGTCTTTTGGGAGTCTCTGGAAAAGGTGATATGGAGTCAGGTCACTTGGAGTCTGTTGATAAGGAGTCAACGTCTAACTCATTGATCCCTGAAAAGACCAGAGATAAGCTTTACAAGCAGTTGACTGATTTTACCTACAGACAGTCACTCCATGGAGTCAGCGAGGGTAACCTCGATAGTCCAATGTTTACGGTGACGCTTGGGCACGTGCTTTTCGAACAGGAAAACCAAATGCCGCAATCCTCTGGCGCCATCACCGAAGAGATCGCCAAAAGCCACAGCTTCAACACAAACGTGCCGTTGGTGCACGACCGCACGCTCTCCAAGGCACTTGCAGGCGAGGAGCCCACGAACTTGGAGGTGGACCCACACATCTACAGTCTTCAGTTCAAGTTCCTCCCTTCGCCGTACGTGGGCACGGACGCTGATTTGGACGCCCACATCAAGTACCCACCCATCGAGATGTGGATGCAGGTCAACGACAACTCTACGCCAGACATCGAGTCCATGCAGGTGGTCACGGTGGAGGGCGAGAACAATGCATTCGTTTGCTTGCCCGAACAGTCCAGCGACATGAAGATCACGTGTCAATTGACCGGCAGAGTTTTGACCCAAAATGCAGACCTTGCTTCAGACAATGAAGTTGAGATCACATCAGAACAGGAGACTACTGCAGAACAGGAGTCATTGAAAGAACAGGAGTCATTGAAAGAAGAAGAGGCATTAAGGGAGGTTCTTTCGGCACCTGCAGACAAGTACCCCCGTCTCCGGGCACAAGCAGGAATCCGGCAGTTTCTCCAGGAGCTGAGGCTTGATTTCAGTGGGAAAAAACCCACATCCGTGGCTTCATCCATGACCGTGAACATCGACGGTAAACCCATCGAGTATTCATTCGTCAGCATGAACTACCGGCGAGAACTCCTCGTGGAAATTGAGGATAACAAGACTGCACAGCTCAGTATTGTGGATGGAGGGCTGTTGGGAGGTCGGAGAGTGGAGGTACGGTTTGTGGGAGATCTTTCGGGTGGAATCGAACGTGCCAGTTTCGACGACTTGCTCGATTATACTTGCAGATTCGTCAACGACTTATAGCTCTGTACATAGCAGTGTTTATAGATATGTATATAGGATTTTCTTCCAACCCCAGTAGTCAGGGGAATACTTATAGAATTGTATGGGCCTGTCTAGTTCATAACCTAATATTTAGTCAAAAGTCTAGTGCAGTGTTGTTCAGTGTTGTTCAGTGTTGTTCAGTGTTGTTCAGTTGTCCAGTGTTATAATCTACTCACTGCCTAATCTCATGAAGTCATACATACTCCATAACCCAGTGTATCATAGGTAATGAAAGAAGTTGGGTTCCATTATACATCAATTCTAAACTTATATGGTATCATTATATATCAGTTCCACACTTGTAGTTTCATTATATATCAGTACACACTTGTAGTTTCATTATATATTAGTACACACTTGTAGTTTCATTATATACCAATTCCACATTTAAGTAGTACTATGAATTCAACAATGGAACCACCATCCATTGATCTTGTAAATCAATGATCATTTTGTTGAATATATTGATCTATATTACATATGGACATTGACTTTTCTATTGACACTCATCTTCATTGACATTGACATTGACTGTCCATTGACATTCATCTTCATTGAAATTTATCCTCATTGAAATTCATCTTCATCTTCATTGACATTGACTGTCCGTTGACATCACTTTCTCTCCTCAATGGACTTGACGTGTTGCTCCAAATTGTGTACAGACTCAGTCAATGCCATCAAATCCACAAGCACTGCACTATTGGTCTTCTCAAACAAATCCAATAAGTAATAGTAGGAAGCAGCCCCGGTCACCAGAACACCCACGAAGAAACCGGTGAACCCACCACGGAGAGCCCCAATTTTTCTAGGCGCAGCAACCAGAGGAGGCACAGAGCTGGAGTACATACGTGTAGCCTGACGAAGGATGTGAGTGGATCTGTGGAACATTTGGTTGTGTTGTAGGTAGAAGGCAGTGAAGAATGGAGAATGGAGAATGGAGAATGGAGAGAAGGTGGATGATTGGTGTTTTTCCGCGCTTTGTCTGGGAGGTCTGGGTGTAGTTTTCCCCCATTATAAAATTGGTGGACCAAAAAGTATTGGGCCATTTCATACAGGAAAAAAAAAGGAAGTTATAAGGTATTCATTTTTTGTTTCTTGAAGATTTTATAAAGATTTAATGTTTTTGGGCTGGTACTCTGATAGTTTGATGGGTTGATGGTTTGATGGTTACGTCTCAATTGTATGTGCCTGCATATAACACGTTTTTCAGAACCATACCCAACCATTTAACAAATCAATAAGAATTTACTACTAGTTAGATTAATAATAATGATAAAACTACTCTACTTATATTCTAATACTACCACAATACTTAATACTACTACTACAGATTTCAATATTACAATAAACCAAATGATATACTTTTGGAGTATACTAATATGTGCTAATATGTGACTCTTAAGTCAATATAATCGTAGAGTAGTAGTTATAAATAGTACATTGTGATTCAAAATTATTCAAACCAGCTTTTAGATTTAAAGGTTTAGAATATTGGAATCCCATATGGGAGTTTGGTGTTTGAAACATTATGACATTTAGTAAGGCTATATGCAGGAATACGTAATTTTGTAAGTTACAGTGTTATTCGAAACAATTCAGACCAGGGCGAGAAAACGATTCAGACCTATATACGCGACAGAATGATTCAGACCACACTAGCAAAATTAAACAAACCAATAATTCACAAAGTTTCGTTTCGAACCCCTAAGCATATCCTCTCAAACCAAATAGCGTATATCTATGCTTCACACCAACTTTCATTGGATTAACTATATTCTGAAATCTTAAATCTCTGGAGGATTGCCTAATATACAATGTTTTTTAAAACTATTCAAATCAGCGCAGCCAAATGGTTCAAACCACACTAAGCAAAGCAAAACTAAACAACCCCATAGTTCGACAAAGAGAAATTACTGTTTTTGATATTTAATAAAGGTTTCACATAACATAACATAACTAGGTTATTTAAGATCCTTGTGTCAGACCCACCATGGGTAGGGATCTACCTATGGGGATAATATGAAACATCTCTGCCTGATACAATGGCTATTGTTACACAGCCTCCTATTCAGACTTCTACTCCGCCTCATTGTACGGAGTAGTAGAATCAGCTGAGGTGATTAAAACAATGATCGCTAAGGGGTTGTTCCGTAGCGATCTAGATTCTTGAATAGTTATATAAGCCGCTCCGATTCCTCGCTTGAGGAATCATCAACGAATAAAGATAACTTAGTACTTAACGTTACAACAAGAATCTAACACCTTGATCCTTGATCCTTACCACCATTTTTAAGTCGTAAGTACGAATCCAAACTTTAATTATTGGTCTCCTTAATATTGCTAAATTGGTTTCAAACATATATATATATATATTGTCACACTGGTGTGAATGGTATTTAAAAAAGAGTGTATGTACTGCATTTGGGAGGGAGTCTTGTAATACGGAACTGAACTGGTTTTTCCAAGTTGTTATCCTGTATACAACAACTTAGGAGGGACTATGTAATTATTAAATTATTGGTTTGTTTAATTTTACTAGTGTGGTCCGAATCATTTTGTTTTCTTGGTCCGAATCATTCTGTCTTCTTGGTTTGATTTATTCTGTCGCGTAGGTCTGAATCGTTTTGTCGCACTGGTCCGAATCGTTTTGAATAACACTGTATTGAGTTGATTAATTTTGGTATTTCTGGTCCCGAAACATTTTACCATCTATTTTGAGTAGTTTTAAAAAATGGTAGTATAGTACAGTGTTTTTCAAACCTATCAAATCAGCAAGGTAGAATGTTCAAACCACACTAAGCAAAATTAAACAACCAAATAGTTCGACAAATAAATGATTTTAATACTTGTTAAAGATTTCACATAAATAGGTTGGTTCAAATCCTTGGTCCTTAACATCATTTTTTAAGCTCTTCTCCGCTCTTTATTAGGTCTTTATTAGCTCATGGATTAGGTCTTTATTAGCTTATGTACAGTCCTTTTCAAAATAATTCAAACCAACCTCTAGATTTAAGAATACAGAAGAATTGAATTTTAAGGATGGTCGGTGTGTGAATCATTATATCATTCGATTTTAAAGACTCTATGAAGGGGCACAATATTGTTTGAGTTATTAGGTTGTTTAATTTTGCTAGTTCTGGCTCTAAGCATTTTGCCCCATGGTTTGAATAGTTTTGAAATTCACTGTATTAGGTCTTTATTAGCACTTATATTATCCCTTGTACTAGTTACTCTTATTCTAGTTACTCTTATTCTAGTTACTCTTATTCTAGTTACTCTTATTCTAGTTACTCTTATTCTAGTTACTTTTATTCTAGGTCTTGTATAATTTATTAATGGTGATTGGTTGATGAGTACAGTCTGTTCTTCCTTCAATCATGAAAAGAGAGAAGAGTGATCAGAATGTATTACTAGAGAACAGTACTTGTAAACCTGTACTCATTCAAACATATAAATACACTAAAACAGCAGAATCTCAAGTCTACCAACACAACAACCACCAAGAAACAACTTCACTAGTACTAACCATGTACTAACGATGTACTAACGATGTACTTCACTAGTACTAACCATCCACTAACCATCCACTAACCATTTACTAACCATTTACTAACCATTTACTAACCATTTACTAACCATTTACTAACCATTTACTAACCATTTACTAACCATTTACTAACTATGTTTTTAACTTTGGACAATTGCTAGTGGTGTGAATCCGAGTACTTGGAGTAGTAGTAAAACAGTATACAGTAGCTTAAAGTAGCCCTATAGTATTTGGTTATATATTCAATATGGTACTACGGATACTCAGTTATTACTGGGGGTAGTACTTATAGAGAGTATAAGGAATCAGAAGGTACTTACTACTCTATCTTATTGACGTACCAGTGACTACACTACACTATAGTACTAGAACCACTACTACAACTAGAACCACTACTACAACTAGAACCACTACTACAACTAGAACCACTACTACAACTAGAACCACTACTACAACTAGAACCACTATATCATATTTCACACCACCTTTCATTAGCATTGAATATTCTGGAATCTTAAATCTGGGGGTTGGCTTGATTACAGTGCATTTCAAAACTATTCATACCAATAACCCAAAAGGTTCCGTACCCCTTGGCATTGCTTTTGAAAAAAGATGGCGTAATATTTCATGAATATCTTCAGTAGAACTCAACACTCTGAAATCTTAAATCTGGAGGATTGTATTAAATACTTTCTGGATTATTGGCTTGTTTAATTTGCTAGTGTGGTTTGAATAGTTTTGAAAAACACTGTAATTTTTGAAAAGCATTGGGAATATGAAATGAATAGGTTATGAACTCAATGTGTGAACATGAACAATGGCTTTAAACTCCCAAGTTTTAGTACACTTTATTTTCAACAATACACCTCACATTATTAGGTTTTATCACTCATTTGATCCAATTAACTAATCCAAAAGTACGAACCTATTTTTAATTATTGGTCTGCTTAATTTTGCTAGTCTGCTTTGAAACATTTCACAACACTGGTTTGAATAGTATTAAAAAAGACTGTAGTCAATATAGTACAGTGTTTTTCAAAACTATTCAAACTAGAAGCCAATAAGTTTGGAACCAGAACTAGCCAAAATAGACAACACAGTAATTCAAAAAGTGTCGTACTCCTTCACAGAGTCTTTTGAACCAAATAACATAACGTTTCAAACACCAACTAAATCAGAACTCAATATTTTGAGATCTTAAATCTGAAGGTTGGTTTGAATATTTGTGAAAAACACTGTATAGTAGTATAGTAGTATTGTTATGTTCTTTATAACGTAAGTTGCCTAACTTCTTATATTCGTTGATGGTTCCTTAAGAGGGGAACTGGAGTGGCTTGTATAACTTTGAGAGAAACGTGTGGCCGAAAAACTCTCCACAAGAACAATGGAAGTATTGTTTCTGGAATGTTTGAAAGAGGCCATCTATGCACGAGTTGTCATAATGGTCAAATGCCATAACACGGCACTTGTAATAGTCAATAATAGAATGGGTCATTGTAGGCTCCATAACGCATCAATAGGTAGTGTTCTGCATATAGTGTAACATTTATGGTCTAGTGACTTTCATGTTATGTTTGTTAGCCTAATGAAGAATTAGTTTAGTTTTGACCCATACTTAGACTCAACAGAGGGATTAGTTTTTTTTTTTTTTTGGGTGCTAAAAAAATGCTGCGAAAATATATGGGGGGATACGCGGGCTTAAGGACCCCAGAAGGGATGCACATGTGTTTCACCTTGGTTTCAAGAAATCCCTCAACCGTTACCCGACGCCGCTACTTGAATATATATAAGACCAACCAGTTCTTCCCCCCCCCCCCCTCTGCTAAACGTATCCATAAGGTTTTTTTTTCTGTGGCATGTTACGGTGTTGAAATATACGTCTGATATACAAGTTTGTTTAGAAAGAACTCCAGAATCGTGCTCAAGCCCGTTAATGCAATATTGACTTTACAGTGTTCCAGGATTAGGGGATTAGAGACACATGAACTTTTATTCCATGGTGGATCTTAAAAGCGAGGAACCGAATCGGTTTATATAACTTTTGGAGGAACGTGGAACCGAGAACCTCTCCACCAGTACAATACTTCCCCAGGACGATACTTCCCCAGGACAATACTTCCCCAGAACAATACTTCCCCAGGATACTTCACCAGGAAGTATTGTTTCTGCAATGTTCGAAGAGGGCCTAGGATTCACGACTTGTCACAACAATCAAAACCCATGTCACGGCAATTGTAGTAGACACTACTAGATTCAAACATCATGGGCTCCAGATTGTATCTATAGGTAATGTTCTACCTATAGTGGATCTAACACCTTCCAATATAATCTATAATTACAACAAACGGAATCTTATATATAAAATCTATTACACAAGATTTACAATGATTTTCTAAACGATTCAAACCAAAAAGAAAGAATAATTCATGCCGCACTAGTGAAACAATTCAAACCAATAATTCAAAATGTTTCGTACACTTGTTCACAGTCTTTCAAACCAATTAAGCAAATTGTGCTATATAGAATAAGTACGAAAATCAGTTCATGTTCATGCTCTTTCCGTTTTGACCCTTGATTGATACTGCAAGCAAGATAAGACTCTTAAAGATTCATGAATATACTGCATATAAGGCCATACTCCAAATCAAAGGTTTCAAAAGAATATCAACCTTTGGTAGAGCTGGCTATAGAGATAGACCTTATTTCTTCATTGGATGTAGTTATAGGAATATAGCGTACTCTCTTAGAGCCAGTGGAGTCAAAATTTAACGACAACTCTCCTTCCTTGTCATCCTTGGCGTTGTTAAAATAATTCCCAAATATAGGTCTATGTTTTGCCGCTTCAAGAGAGGACATCAAGTATATTTCAGCGGAGTTGCATTTAAGGTGACTTACAGTGGTTTTGTTGTTCATCATCATTTCCCGGATGCTGTCCTGAGTATCAATGAATATTAAATTCTTCAATGAATATTAAATTCTTCAATGAATAAAAGAAGAGTGGTGGTATGGAAAACATTACCGCCATTTGGTTTAAAAGTGTGTGCAAAGGAGTACAAAATAATTTAAACTATTGATTTGAATCGTTTTGCTAGTACAGTGTTACAGTGTCACAGTGTTTTTCATAATCATTCAAACTAGTCTCCAGGTTTAGGAATTCAGAATATTGAACAGTCTAATGAAAATTGGTATGAAACACTACGCCATTTGGTTTGTAACACTGTGTGAAGGAGAAAAAATCTACTTTGAGTTATTGGTTTGTTTAATTTTGGTACTTCTGGCTCCAAACATTTAGCCACCTGGTTTGAATAGTTTTGAAAAGCACTGTATTCGAAATGATTCAAACCAGCGCGATAAAACGATACAGACCAAGAAGACAAAATGATTCAGACCTACGCGACAGAATGGATCAAACCAAGAAGACAGAATGATTCGGACTACACTAGCAGAATTAAACAAACCAATAATTCTTAAAGTTTCGTTTCGTACCCATTAGCACATCCTTTCAAACCAAATAGCGTAATGCTTCACACCAACTTTCATTGGATTGCAATATTCTGAAATCTTAAATCTCAAATCTATGGAGGATTGCCTAATATATGTATTGCATTTGGGAGTTTTGCAGTACGAAACTAAACTGGTTTTATTGTTATCCTATATACAATAACTTGGGAGGGGCTATGTACAGTGTTATTCAACACTATTCAAACCAACAATTCAATATGGTTCGTACCTATTCGCATAGACGTTCAAATCAAATGGCATAAAGGTTTACCCCAACGTTCATACATTAAAGAATTCAATATTCAATATTTTGATAATATTAAGTTTGGAGGATTGCCTCATATGTACACCAACGTTTAGGAGTGTTGCAGTACCAATCAAGGTCAAAGTACCAATCAAGGGTCAGACCGGGACGGAACATGAACTGGTTTTCTTGTTTGGGGGGTTAAGTATATTGGTTTGTTTAATTTTGCTAGTTTGGTTTGAATGATTTTGGAACACACTGTAATTAGTGAATTAGTGGTTTGTTTAATTTTGCTAGTGTGGTCCGAATTTTGTTTTCTTGGTCCGAATCATTTTGTTTTCTTGGTCCGAATCATTTTGTTTTCTTGGTCCGAATCATTCTGTCTTCTTGGTCTGAATCATTCTATCGCGTAGGTCTGAATCGTTTTGTCACGTAGGTCTGAATGGTTTTGTCGCACTGGTCCGAATCGTTTCGAATAACACTGTAAACCGATACAGACCACACTAACAAAATTAAACAAACCAATAATTCACTAATTATAGTGATGTTCATATTTATTCAAATCAGTTTTCACATTTAAGAATTCATGATATTGAACACTCTAATGAAATTTTAGTGTTTGAAACATTATGATATTTGGGTTTGAACGACTGTATGCAGGAGCACGAAACTTTCTTGAGTGAGTTTTTGGTTTGTTTGATTTTGTTACAGTAGTTCAGGTTCCAAACATTTTGCCCCCTGATATGAATAGTTTTGCTAGTACAGTTGTAACCCCTTCCCCCAAGTTGTTGTATACAGGATAACAATAAACCCCATTCAGTTTCCGTACTGCAAGACTCCCAAATTGCAGTACATACAATCTTTTTGAATACTATTCACACCAGTGCGACAATATGTTTCAAACCAAATTAGTAAAATTAAGGAGGCCAATAATTAAAGTTTGGGTTCGTACTTACGACTTAAAAATGGTGGTAAGGATCAAGGATCAAGGATCTTAAATAACCTATTTATGTTATGTGAAACCTTTATTAAATATCAAAAACAGTAATTTGTCGAACTATTGGGTTGTTTAATTTTGCTTAGTGTGGTTTAAACATTTGGCCGCGCTGATTTGAATAGTTTTAAAAAACACTGTACCACCAAATATATACCACCAAAAACATACCGCCAAAAACATACCGCCAAAAACATACCGCCAAAAATATACCACCAAAAACATACCACCAAAAACAGATCTACCACAAAAATGTATACCATAAAATAGAAATCATGATGACTCTAGATTCAGTAATTATTAGTGAGATTCAGGTGGGTGTTTTAATGGATAATCATAGTGAATGTCAATGGATGTTCATAGTGAATGTCAATGGATGTTCATAGTGAATGTCAATGGATGATCATAGTGAATGTCAATGGATGATCTTAGTGAATGTCAATGGATGTTCATAGTGTAGGTCAAATGTGAGGGTCAAATGTGAGGCTCATAAATGGTGTGTACAGTCTTTTTGAATACCCCCTTTCAAACCAG
The DNA here is from genome assembly GCA_002370695.1 of Metschnikowia matae var. maris. Classification (NCBI taxonomy): domain Eukaryota; kingdom Fungi; phylum Ascomycota; class Pichiomycetes; order Serinales; family Metschnikowiaceae; genus Metschnikowia; species Metschnikowia matae. Next base: position 36,376 of record NKZH01002131.1, read on the forward strand.
TGCGGCAATACAGTGTTTTTCGAAACGATTCAGACCTACGCAGAGATGATTTATTAGGCAATCCTCCACAGATTTAAGATTTCAGAATATTGAAATCCAATGAAAGTTGGTGTGAAGCATTATGCTATCAGGTTGGAAAGCATGTGCTAAGGGGTACCAAATAATTTAAACTATTGGTTTGTTTAATTTTGTTAGTATGGTCTGTATCGTTTTATCGTGCTGGTTTGAATCGTTTTGAAAAACACTATACCTCTTCAAAAAAAAAGGAAAAGAAAAAAAAAGGAATAATTATTCTATGTAAGTCGATATCCGTACTAAAAAAATGATCCAGGTGTAGTTCACCATCTTTCGGGTCCTAATAATTATGCTTCCTCTCCCGCCCTTTAGGATAGGAGGGTAGGGTTGACCAATTACTTTCATTACGCATTTGGGGGTTGACTCAAATACTTGCATAATCGTTAGACTCCTTGGTCCGTGTTTCAAGACGGGCGAGAGGAAAGACTCTGAGGGGGATCCCTTTGTAAAACAAAAGGAGTCCCTTTAACATCTTCCCTCCCCTTCCCTCTCAACAATTTCACGTACTGTTTCACTCTCTTTTCAAAGTTCTTTTCATGTTTCCATCACTGAACTTGTTCGCTATCGGTCTGGTCTCTGGTCAATATTTGGCTTTAGATGGAATTTACCACCCACTTTGAGCTGCATTCCCAAACAACCCGACTCTTTATGATGATTTTAAAATAATGGTGTCCTGCATATACCCTCATTAATTTGCTCTCTTCTTCTTCTTCTTCTTCTACCAAAAAAAAAATATCCCCATCTACTCTAACTATACTTTCATATACATTCAGATGATACATTTAGACAAGTTATACCAATACATCCTTTATTGACATCCCCCTAAATTCCCTTTCATACTATTCCATACCATTTCATATCACTTCATAATACTTTATAATACCACTGGTCAATGCACTACTCGTTAACATCACTGGTTAATACTCACCACTGAATGTACTACCGTTAATGTACTACTATTAATGTACTACTATTAATGTACTACTATTAATGTACTACTATTAATGTACTATTAATGTACTACCGTTAATGTACCACTATTAATGTACTACTATTAATGTACTACTATTAATGTACTACCGTTAATGTACCACTATTAATGTACTACTATTAATGTACTATTAATTCACCACTATTAATGTACTACTATTAATGTACTATTCGTCAATGCACCACTCATTAACACCACTGGATAATTCGTTAATGTACTCAATGTACTACTTAATGTATTGTTGAAGTACTGTAGAGGTACTCAATGTATTATTCGGTAATGTACTGTGGAATGTACTATTCGTTAATGTAGGACGTACTCAATGTACTACTCGTTAATGTACTGTAGGATGTACTATTCGTTAATTACTACTCAATGTATTGTTAAATGTACTCGTTAATGTAGAATGAATGTATTGTTGAATGTAGACTGAATGTATTGTTGAATGTACTACTCAATGTAGACTGAATGTACAGTGCTTTACAAAAGTATTTGAACAGCGCGGCGAAACGACTCAAATTACTCATAACAAGGCGTTGTATACAGGATAACAACGATAACAAGGAAATTCCAGTTCATTAATGTATTAAGTCCGTGATTAGTACTTCAAGAAACTCTCAAATGTAGTACATCCATGCACCAATATCCACCAGATCTAAGATTTCAGACTATTAAGTAGATTTCAGACTATTAAGTAGATTTCAGACTATAAAGTAGATTTCAGAATATTAAGTAGATTTCAGAATATTAAGTAGATTTCAGACTATTAAGTAAATTTCAGAATATTAAGTAAATTTCAGAATATTGAATTCTAATATATCTTGGTATGAAACAAAACATCATGTCATTTGGTTTGAGAGACTATGCGAAAGGGGTGCCATACATTTTTAATTATTGGCTCGAACCATTTTGTGGTACCAGTTTAAATGATTTTGATTGTCCTACTCTGTTTTTCCAAATGTACTCGTTAATGTACTTTGAATGTACTTTGAATGTACTTTGAATGTACTTTGAATGTACTTTGAATGTACTTGTTAATGTACTGTTGTATTGTGTTTCTGGGTGGCTGGCGAATGTAGTAGTGCATTGGACATACATGAGCTAAAACCAATTATACTGTATGGCCTCTTATGCTGTTGTTGTTTAGCTGATGTTGAGTTGGTTAAATTTGGGGAGAGCAGAGGCCTGGATTGTTAATGTCAATAAAGCTATTGTTCGTGTATACATATATTCATGTGCACTGTGTGACAGTGTGCAAAACGCGCATATACGAAATCTATATATTATCTTTTTTCCGGTTTCCTTCATTTTTAGACGGTACATCTTCGTGTAAATATGTATGCAGGGCTTTATTTCAAACAATCAATAAAAAAATCAATTAAAGAAAAATAAAAAAAAAGATGATGTGAAAAAAAATGGGATGGTTGAATTATGAAATATATGCACTACTAAAAAAGCCATCAATAGCGCTCTCATTAACCCCATTATAGTGATTTCCAAAATCATTCAAACCACCCTAACAAAATTAAACAAACCAATACACATAATCCCCCCCCCACCTACCCCCAAGAAAAAAAAGAAGAAGACCAGTTCACGTTCCATCCCGGTTTGACCCGGTTTGACCCTTGATTGGTACTTTGACCGTTGATTGGACCCTTAATTGGTACTGCAAGAATCCTAAATGCTGGTGTCTAAATGTTGGTGTCTAAATGTTGGTGTACATATGAGGCAATCCTTCAGACTTCATATTATCAAAATATTGAATTCTTCAATGTATGAACATTGGTGTGAACCTTTATGCCTTTTGATTTGAGAGTCGGTGCGAATAGGTACGAACCATATTGAGTAGTGTACAGTAACACATGAGTAATGTATAAGTCAAATTTGCTTCAAAATTGTTTTATACTTGTTTCAAAGTTGTTTCGGACTGTTTCAAAGATGTTTCAGAATTGTCTCAGAATTGTTTCAGAATTGTTTGAATCACAGTGATCGTAGCGACTAGTAAGTGGTGATATCGTGATTGTAGTGTTTAGTAGTGTATATAAGTATATCACTAATGGGTCGGTGGTGCATTTACGTTTCAGGCTTGTTCCATATAGTTCCGAGTTGTTTCAGTAGTGTTTCAGAGTCGTTTCAAAGTCGTTTCAGTGATGTATACTAATAGTAAAGAAATTCTTGAAGTCTTGACAGTACAGTGTGATAGAGTACAGTGTGATAGTGGGGTAGTGTATACGAGTAAACCAATTCAGATTTGTTTCGGAAGTGTTTCAAACTTGTTTCAGATCTGTTTCTGTTGTTTCTGTTGTTTCTGTTGTTTCTGTTGTTTCAGTAACGTATCAAAATATTTACGAATCATAGTCATGCTAGTTACCATAGTGTGCGGTGAGACCTAGTGAGTATACAGTAAACCTCAATATGCATAGAATTGTATAGACATGTTTCAGTAGTGAACAAAGCGTTTCAGTAGTGTATATACATGTTTCAGAAGTGTATATAAATGTTTCACAATTGTTTCAGTATATGCAATCGTCTACTAATTATAGGACAGTGTCGTGGTATCAGTATTGAGTAGTGAGCAACGAGCAATGCAATAAAGGTTGCAGTAGTGTATACAGACGTTTCAGGATTATATAGTACTGTATAAAGTAAAGAAATGTACTGTACTATACTATTTAATCACAGAATTGTAAATTAGTTTGAGTCTAGGATTCTTGCAGTTTCCCCTCCCCCTACAACTATTAAAAAGTATGGTTATGAGCCCTGGCAGGTTGCACACCCCATGTTGCGGCAATCGTGCGCACTTGCTAATCATCCAATACTATGTATGGAAATGGGCTCAGATGGAGCTTCCACCACACACATAAGGGGCTAAAGAGCCGATTGGGGCGGCTCCGAATTTTGGGGGTAAATAAAAGGTTATATGGGCTGTTATATGTAGGCCCCGGTTCTAAGGCCAGTTTGAGGACCACCTCTACCTCCTCCCCCACCTCCACTTATTCCACTTCCAATTCCACTCCCAATTCCACTTCCAATTCCAATTCCAATTCCACTTCCAATTTCAACTTCAGTACTAGCTCTAATGCTAGGGTCAGTTTTAATGCTGGTGCCAGTTCTAACGCCAGTACCAGCTCTAAATCTAGGACCAGCTCTAAGTCTAGCGCCAGTCCTAAGTCTAGGGCTAGGGGAATTGGAAAAACCCTCTTGACAACAATCACTCTTTCTGCAGCCATTTACTTGGCCGATGAATACCTCTATGCTTCTACGCTCCAGCGAAGTATACGTGCTACGTATGTCCTTTCCAGTGTGGCTTACAAATACTATAGGAGCGCCGGAGGGAGTGCGTTGGAGGAACTCCATGAGGAGGCACTGGAGGCCATTTTATCGATGATCAATCAGAATAAGGGCCTTTATATTAAGCTTGGCCAAGCCATAGCCAATCAGGGCGCGTTATTCCCTCTAGCGTTTCAAAGACGTTTCACTGCATTATATGATGATGCACCTGTGGACGAATGGTCTAGAATTGATGCTGTTTTGAGGTCGAATTTGGGTCCGAATTATGAAACGGATGTATTTCTGCATTTTGACCATCATCCCGTGGCATCGGCTCTGATTGCTCAAGTTCATAGAGCTGTGCTTAAAGATCTGCACCTGCAGGTAGCAGTCAAGGTACAACATCCTTATATAGGCAAGCAAATTGGTGCTGACTTGCTTGTGTATGAGATGATGTCGTGGCTTTACACCAAGGTATTCGATATCCCGTTCAATTTCACGGATTATGTGTCGGAACAGCTTAAAAAGGAGGCGGATTTCTCGTGCGAGCTCTCGAACTCCCAGAAACTCCAGAGTTTCATTCAAAATGATAAATCGGTGGAGAAACTTAATGTCTACGTTCCAAAGTGCTACCCAGAATACTCTCTGTGTCAAGTATTCACTGCAGAATGGATAGACGGTATGTCTCTTACGGATAAACAGCTACTTATTGATAATAAGGTGTCTCTTCTGTTTCTTATGAAACAGTATACGGAGATTTTTGGAAAACAAATCTTTCAGTATGGATTTATCCATTCAGATCCACATCCAGGCAATATGTTGGTGCGCATGCACAATGGGAAGCAACAGCTCGTGATTCTAGACCATGGACTCTACATTAGCTTGCCTCCCAAGTTTATGGCTGAGTACCGTGAATTATGGCAGAACTTGCTTGGGTTTGGACTGGCGAAAATCGAGCAAATCGCAGATGAATGGGGGATCAGGTCCAGTGAGCTATTAAAGGCTTTGGTGCAATTAAAACCACCAGCCAAAACCAAACCCGAGGATGCTCCCAATTCCATGGATATCATGCGCAACTTCTTAAAGGATGAACATAAGTTTCCACCGGCCTTGATCTTTCTCCTGAGGACAATGAGAATGATGCAGACCTTGAACCAGACCATGGGGAGCCCAGTCAACCGAATCAACCTCTTGACGAAAGTCTCACTTGAGGGGAACCACATGGGCATATTTTCGTTGCTCAAGGTGAGGATCTCATTGTTTCTAAGTGATATCTTCTTCTTGTATCTACGAGCCAAGCAGATCCTCAAGGGCGATCGGTATGGTGAACGTGGTGAAGGCCTTGAGGACTATATCGACCGGTACTTACGAGAAAACGCACGGGCCATAGGAATCCATCTTTCCTGATGAATCAAAAGAAACCACCATTTCTTAAGTCCCAATTCTAGATACAATTATGTCACAGAAGTCGTGAACGTCATTTTAATCTGTGAGTATAGTCATTACAGGATACGTGAGAATTATATTCAGAACTGATACATACCCAGGAATATGGTCCGGTATAAGTCGTTTAAATCGACTCATGAACTATAATTGAGGGATTATTGGTATTGGCTTGACCTAAAAATCTTTGGTTCAGTCATACTAGGTAATGCTCTGCACGTGTCCCAGTGTCCCAGTGTCCCAGTGTCCCAGTGTTTCAGTACCACAGTCACTGCTGGACACACCATAACTCCCTATATACTAATAAATATGATAATAAGCACTGGAATATATATAGATCTATGTGATAGTATAGAACCAACAGTAAAGTATAATAGATAACAGTTTGAGTATTGAGTCAGTGTATTAAATAGTACTACCATAGTAATACCATAGTTCTACTACATAATCCAGTATCCACTATGGTCTGTCAGTCTAAGATGTAGTTGGTCATACAGTAAATCACATATATAAGTGGGACCTTAATCAAAGGGCCAGAAGATGCTTTGGGTTACTGTTTGGTGACTGTTTGGTGACTGCTTCAGTTAGGTGTTTGGTGACTGTTTGGTGACTTCTTCGGTGACCGTTTGGGTGCAAATCGCGACCGCACCCCCAAAATCCAATGTCAATACACTGCGGTCATTCAACAATTTACCCTGATACATGGTAACTTCTATTTATGCAAGTAGACATTATAAACTTTTACTCATCCTTTTTGGACTATCACTAATCTATTTCACACTGTTACTAATCTGTTTTGGACTGTTACTACTCTATTTTGGACTATCACTAATCTATTTCAGGCTGGGTTAGACCTACCATGGGTAGACACATTACCCATAGAGGTATCTTTCGAGCCTACAAATGCCAGTGACTTATCCAAGACACCTTAACCCATGAATTGGCTTCATAGATTTACCTTACCTCTTACCTCGTGGCATGATGTTTAACTACCCTGCTTCACTCTCTTGTATTTACTAGCTAGCTACATAATTACTCGGATTCCCACTTATTTGGGATCCATCAACGAATGAACACCAATGAACACGAATGAACACGAATGAACATGACTCCCAGTATTAGACATATTCAAGAATCTAACAGAAGTAGTATAATGGTATAGTATAGTCGGGGCTCATAACCTCTGGAACCCTTAATAAACGTAGAGGTTTAATCGGGAATTGGACTAGCCAAAAGTCCCTATAGTAATCTTGAGGAAAAAATCAAAATCAGAGTCGGTGCCCGAGTATAAGAGACTTTTTTTTCTTGATCCCTGTCCGTCTCCCTTCCACCTCTTTGCTCAACCACTCTAAGAACTGGTGGTGGGTAGCAGCTAGCTCGTCCGTCTTGTGGAGTTGCACCAATGACTGTAACATATTCTTGAATTGTTCCTCTGATGTGCTTTGTTCTTTTACGATAAACAGCTACAAATATTTCGACGTCTTGTCTGTGGCTTGCTTGACGTTGCCGAATGTCTCTTGGTGAAAGTCAGGAAGCTGGAGGTCTTCTAGCATTTGAACCAACCGCTCTTGTGCCTGATTGCCGAGTCGATGAAAAGCAGAAACGAGTTTTCGAAACCCTGAAGACGTCGATTCCCCAATCAAGTTGAAGTTCACCTGCACTAGAAGCACGAGTGTAAACAGTAGTATTGGTCAGTAGTAGCACTAGAAGTACCAGTGTAAACTGTAGTAGTATTCAAATGTAGTAGTATTAGAAGCACTCGAGATGTTATTATCTAGTCTAGTGTACTAATTTTGGTGAACCTGTTTGATGATATAGTCAAGTATGTAGTATTTACCGTCTACTGTCTCGTATCTACTATCTACTGTCTATGGACTACTGACTACTGAGTACTGTCTAGTGAACTACTCTACTGTATATGGACTAGTGGCTACAGTGTTATTGGTAGATTCTAGTGTCTACTGTCTACTGTCCACTCTACCTTGTGATTGGAGTCTAGTATCTGTTTTGTAGTGTCTACAGTCCAGTATCTACGGTTCAAAGTCCACAGCCTAGTGGCTATAGTCTTATTCTTATATTCTAGTGAGTAGTATCTAGTGAGTAGTATCTAGTGAATACTAACAGTGCGGATAACTGCGGGAAAACAATCTTACAATTTCATTTGATTTCTCTACTGGTTTAGATCATGGATCGGTTCTCGACCTGCATATAAGCGAACATTCCACCATAATTACCAATAAAATTTTTATGAGTTGATAAAACTACTTTATTAAATACTTTAAGAGATTTTAATTCTGATGGTACTATAATAATTTGTCCTTTTATAGAATTAGGAATTTTTACCTCTTTTCCTATTTTTTCCATTAATGGGTTACATCACACAGATTGTGCGAACCAATAACAAAAAGTGGGTGTGACTATGTGAGTGATAATTATACCATAAGAGGATATACAGACAGTGATACCATTATACCAATTGATCTATTTATCAATGGATCATATATAATGTTTCCGGGTATATGCTTTACATACTCTATCTACATATTACCCTATATTATATACCAGATTCTCATTAAATGTATGTTACCATCTTCAAAGCATATTGTTAGATTCTGGTTACGTCCAGTACTCTGTTTTGTGTGTTTTGTATGTTTATTCGTCGATGGTTCCTCAAGGAGAAACCTTCGCACCTTATATAGACTAGTCCGGCATAAAGGAATGGAGGTCGTTCTGATCGACCAGTGCAGGGTTTAAACATCCACATGGGTAGTACGCTACCCATGGTGGGTCTAACATGACTACTGAGACTAATATATGACCATACTAGCTACCACTTTTTTAACAGACAATGAATTACATACTAAACAAGACTAAGGTTACAACTTGACCAAGATTATTAAAGATTCAAGAATAGACTAAAAGATTATCACATCACATTATAGTAGTACTTGAAGACTACTACTAACACTAATTATGGTTATAGAAAGGAACTAAAGTCAAAGATAATGATAATGGATTTTCATCTCATAAGCTTATCTTATCTTAAGTTTCACACCAATAGTCTCAAATACCACTTTATTGATACCCTTTGAATATTGACTATTGATAAGTATATACCATATAATAATTTATGATTCGTACATACTTTTTTTTATATATCATTTTAATCATAAACAAGTCTGGGGACTCCTCATTTCCTAAAGATTCTTTCATAAAATTATTTCAGTATTATTCGTGATAAATTCTCTTGAATATACGTTAAGCTGATCCGGGGACACTACACCAGCCATGGGATTTTTGTGGTCAGATAGCCTGGTTAGCTCAATCGGTAGAGCATTTGACTCTTAAACATATAAGGTCAATCAAAAGGTTGCGGGTTCGAGCCCCGCATCGGGCTTTCTTTTTTATTTTTTCTTATTTATTTATTTATTTATTTATTTATTTTCTTATTTTCTTTTTTATTTTTTCCCTCCACAGCACTTCTATGCTCGTTGCTCACTGCTCGCTCTTCCAAGCTTCAAAATGTTCTGAGCCGCGATCATTGAGCATCTTTGGCGTGGAGTGAGATTTTGTTCAGTGGGGCATCTCATCGGCCTGCATACATCGCGCACACGCCAAAAAACCATCTACTCACAACTCTCCCTTTTCATTCACTCCCACATAAATCTCTTCTTCAATGGCAGAACCAATACGTTGTTCATACATTTCAGAGAGTGTGGCGCCCTTCTACGTGGGTGCAACTCCTGCTGCATTCGCCTCTGAGTCCCCCATAGTGGCTACGCCCTTGGAGGATGATATTTCCATCGTCAATTTGGAGTCCAATAAACTCGTGCACCAAATTGAAGGAGATGGCGAAACAGTCACAGCTCTAGTATTGACTCCAGATGGTTCGCGCCTAGGCGTTGTATCACAAAGTCAGCAGCTTCGCATTTATAATGTTCAAAGTGGCGAATTGCTTAGACAATATAAATTCTCTGCTCCAGTGTATATTGCCGCTGCCGATAAAACATCCACGTTATTTGCATTTGGTGCCACCGATGGTGTGGTGTACGTTTGGGATATAGAGAATGGCCACGTGACGCATTCATTAAAAGGTCACGGGACTACGGTATGTTCGCTTGCCTTTTATGGAGAACTTCATTCTGCAAATTGGATGCTAGCGCTGGGTGATACTATGGGAACATGTAAAGTGTGGGATCTTGTGAAGAGAAAGTGTTTGAGTACTACTAAAGAACATAGTGGTGCAGTGCGTGGTCTTGCATTTCTGGAAGATGGAAATTACTTTATTACTGGAGGCCGAGATGAGATTGTGGTGGTTTACCGTACAGAGAGGTTACGGAAAATGCACACTTCATTTTCGGTGCGGCATCAGGTGGAGACATGTGGGTTTGTTTCAGTACAAGGCCAGGAGCTTTTCTATACTGCTGGCTCGGGATGTAACTTGAGACTATGGGATCTTGAAACGGGAAGACCATTAGGAAGTTCCCACCAACCACTTCAAACGCTGGAAGAGTTGATGGTCACGGATGTGAGCCACCTGCAGGACGGTGAGGCCCTTTGGATGGTTTTAAGTGACCAGACATTGGTGGAGCTCCAGGTGGACGACATTGAGGAGCAGAATGGCTCCTTAAACGTACCGGCAGGCCGCTGCATTGCAGGAAATCATGGTATCATTGCCGATATCCGGTATGCTGGACCCAATAAACTGCTTGTGGCCATGGCTACCAATGCTCCTGCACTTAGACTTGTGGATCCTGATTCACCTCTAGATGTACAACTCCATGAGGGTCATACGGATTTGCTTAATTGCATTGATGCCAGTGAAGATGGGATGTGGCTTTTAACTGGTGGTAAAGACCATGAGGCTAGACTTTGGCAATGGGATATGAATAATGGTCGTTTTGAGGTCCACACGACATTCTTGGGTCATGCTGGTTCCATCAGTGCATGTGGTATTTCTCGGTCCAGTGGACTGTTCCCCAAGTTTGTGGTGACTGCTTCTGCAGATTTGACGGTTAAAAAGTGGAAAGTGCCCAAAGAGGCAGGAGGTGTAGTGAAGAATAGTGACTTCACACGCAGGGCCCACGAAAAAGATATAAATGCCGTGGCCATTGCCCCCAACGATGAGTTTTTCGCCACAGCTTCTTTTGATAAAACTGCCAAGATCTGGAGCACACAAACGGGCGAAACCGTGGCCATTCTCAAGGGCCATAAGCGTGGGCTTTGGGATATCAATTTTTGTCTCTACGATAAACTTGTGGCCACCAGTTCGGGAGATAAAACAGTGAAAATTTGGCTGTTGACCGATTACACATGCATCAAAACCTTGGAAGGCCACACCAATGCCGTGCAGAGGTGTAGGTTCTTCAATAAGAACAAGCAGGTGGTGAGTTGTGGAGCAGATGGGCTACTTAAGGTGTGGGACATTAAGGAGAGTGAGTGTGTGGCCACATTGGATAACCATAACAATCGGATCTGGGCCATGGATACCAAGGATGATGGACTCAAAGTGGTTTCTGCAGATGCAGATGGATACATGAGTTTCTGGCAGGATAATACGGAGCAGCTTCTCCAAGAGAGAGAGTCTCGAGAAAAAGAACGTGTGGAGCAGGAACAGTCTCTTGCCAACTATATCAACCAGAATGACTGGAGCAATGCCTTCTTGCTAGCCTTGACGTTGGAACATCTGATGCGTGTATACAACGTGATTAAGTCACTGATTGGAGCCAATGTGGATAATGAGCTGGTCATTGGGTCATTCAAGCTTGAACAAACAATGAAAACTCTTGAGGCAGATCAGCTTGTGGCATTACTCCGGCGGGTTAGGGACTGGAACATCAATTTCAAGCACTTTGAAATTGCACAGAAAGTGCTTGAGGTTGTTCTCGAACAAATCGATATGGAAAACGGTGAGCTCCGCAAAATCGTCACTCTGATCTTGCCTTACAACGAGCGTCATTTCCAGCGTTTGGACGATATGCTTGAGGAGACATACATGCTTGATTATGTTGTACAGCAAATGGAGAAGGTATAAGGGACAACAGAGCCGAAAAACCGAGAAAGGAAGAGCCGAGAAAGGAAGAGAAAAAGATAGGATGAGAGAACATGATAGACACAGAATAAAGAGTAAATATCAGGCAAAAAAAAAAACTAGTCTTTAATACCACCGTACTAGACCACACACTAGAAAAACAAGAAAAACAAAAGTACAGTGAAAATAAAATAGTCTACACAAGACCATATGTTTCTCTTTCTTAAGCTTATAGTGGAAGTTAAAAGCGATCTGAATAAGTAAACCCTTCATGTAGATAAGTATATGAATGGAGGAATGGAGGAATGGAGGAATGGAGGAATGGAGGAATGAAGAATGAAGAGTGAATAATGGAAAATGAGAGTGAATAATGAAGAATGAAGAGTGAATAATGGAAAATGAGAGTGAATAATGAAGAATGAAGAGTGAATAATGGGAAATGAGAAAGGAGAATGGAGAAAGGAGAATGGAGAAAGGAGAATGGAGAAAGGAGAATGGAGAATGGAAAATGAAGAAAGAAGAATGGAGAATAGGGGAAATTACGAGAAAGTGAAAGAAAAAGAAGCCGTTGTGCATAATGACCGAAGCCAAGGAACAATCCAAAAAGTATACACCGCAGAGGTGACGCACACTTGAATATCCCGCATTTGAACAGTGAATTCCGCACATGGACCGCACATGGACCGCACATGGACTTGGACTGTGATGGAACCCAATGGATACACGCACACTTTGAGGTGCATTTACAGACGACCATTTCACGCAGTGAATGATTGAGTGAGTGATTGAGTGAGTGATTGAGTGAGTGATTGAGTGAGTGAATGAATAAGTGAGTAAGTGAGTGAGGAGTGAGGAGTGAGTGAAGGAAAATGCACAAGCCCTTAATACGCATAATCTTCAGCGTCAGAAGAAGATTGAGGGAGAATGAAAACCAGCGAGATGAGATTAAGAAAAAGTGACGTTACGAAAAAGTGAGATTACGAAAAAGTGAGATTACCAAAAAGTGAGATTACCAAAAAGTGAGATTACCCAAAAGTCACGTTCCGAAAAACTGAGGGAAATAAAAAATGAGAGAAGGAAATTTTGAAATTGAGGATGAGACAGGGGGAGATGATAATGAGAGTTTGGAAGTGGTAGTCAAGAAGTGTGATTAAGAAGTGTGATTAAGAAGTTGAATGGGAAGGAGTGTCATGCACAGCCCAAGTCAGTCAATTGAAATCATGAACGGATTAGGAAATGGGAATGGGAAATGGAGGGGATGGGGAAACAAGTATAATGAATCAATATGCAGATTGTCATTTACATATAAGAATGGCAATAGGAATAGGATAAGAATGGGAATCACATGGGAATCACATGGAATAAAATGATGCCACGAGTATAATAATAATAATAATAATAACAATAACAATACTAATGTTATGTTCTTTATAACGTATGTTGTCCTAAACTCTTATATTCGTTGATGGTTCCTCGAGAGAGGGACCGCAGTGGTTTATATAACTTTGAGAGAAACGTGTGACCGAAAAACTCTCCACCAGAACAATGGGAAGCAATGTTCTGGAATGTTCGAAAGAGGGCCTTGGTTTCACGATGTTGTTACAACAATCAAATGCCGTCACGGCATTTGTACTAGACACGACTAGAATCAGACATCGTAGGCTCCATATTGTATCTATAGGTAGTGTACTACCTATAGTGGATCTAACAACTAACAATAAAAATAATAATATGTAGAGAACAACAATAATAATAATAAAATGTAGAGAACAACATGAAACTAGCTATAATCGAATGATTCAAATATGTAGGATTATGTGAGGATTATGTGAGGATAATAGAAATAGCAGGAAAGGAGTATGGAAGGAAGACGAAATCACAAGGTGTAGGAATCAAATAGAAATGTTCATGTATAGTTGTTGATGTATAGTCTTTGATGTATAGTTGTTTCATATATAGTTGTTGATATAGGGTTGTTTCATGTGTAGTTGTTTCATATATAGTCTTTGATATATAGTTGTTGATATATAGTTGTTGATATATAGTTGTTGATATATAGTCTTTGATATATAGTCTTTGATGTGTAGTTGTTTCATATATAGTTGTTGATATATAGTTGTTGATATAGGGTTAAGTGTAGGACATTAGAGTGTAGGACGTTAGAGTGTAGATAAAGTAGGGGGGACCGAGACGTTGTGGTTTAAGGCGTTGTACATGATGAGGCACGTTTCAGGCGTCACATGAAACGTTTCATACTTTCTCGTTTTCTCGTTTTTTTACTTTCTCGTTTTCCCAGTTAAACGCTTTACATCACATTAGACATCTTACGTTTCACATTACACGTTTCACGTTTCACATTTGACATTTCACATTTAACATTTCACATTTAACGTTTCACATTTGACGTTTCACATTTAACGTTTTACGGAGAACCCGAGAGTGTGTTGATTACTATACTGAGCAATGGTTGTATATACTGGTCATTGAAATCATAGGTTGTAGAAAGACTTTTACTTTTGGTAAGAATTCTCTAAAGGGATATTTAATATTTGATGGTTCTTTGATGGTTCTTTGATGGTTCTTTGATGATGTGTTGATGTATTTTGTGATTCGTATTTTGATGTATTGATGTATTGAGAATTGATGTATTGATGTATTGATGTATTGATGTATTGATGAATTGATGTATTGATGTATTTTGTGATTCGTAATTGAGGGAACGCTATTCAAAGCTCCCTCTTATTGGTGCTGGTGAAGGTGACCTAGAGCACGTGGAGAGCGGTTCGGGTGCAGCCGCTACCGGACCTATGTCCGAAGGAATTATATTATATGTGGGCGATGACGTCGTGCGGAATCACCAGCTTTCGCGTGCACCTCTGAGCTCGTATTTGCGCGGCGTCACACATGGCTTCCCACCGAAGCAAAAATATCTGCGGCTCCAATGCAGCCCAAAATATCTGCTGCGTCAATGCAACCCAAGTATCTGCAAGAGCACACACGGAGCCACAAGGCCTGGAGTTGCCACACGTTGCTGGTGCTGCTCTTGCTGCCACCACAACCACCACCGGACATCATTACTGGACATCACTTCCGGACATCATTACTGGGCATCACTTCTGGACATCACTTTTGGACATCACACACGAATATCACTTTTGGCCACAACCACAGGCCACAACTACTACCGGCCGGCCACAAGCGGACACTCACAAGCGGCCACCCTCCTTCCGGTCACCCGGCCATTATCATGTCTACTGTAAATGTCTCTCCGGTACAAGCACCGTTATTGCTTTGACCCGTACTATTTGACCGTTATTATTTGACCGGTATTATTTGACCGGTATTATTTTGACCGTATTGCATTGACCGGTATTATTTTGACCGGTATTATTTTGACCGTATTACTTTCACCGAGTTACTTTCACCGGTATTACTTTCACCGTATTACTTTCACCGTATTACTTTCACCGTATTACTTTCACCGGTATTACTTTCACCGAGTTACTTTCACCGAGTTACTCTAACCGGAATTACTCTCGTAGGGTTTACCTTATCTCGGACTGTTTACCATAATAGACCTCGGTACTAACCTACTTTGACTCGGCTCCAACCCTCGTATCAATCCTCGGGTACGCCTCGGATTCGTCGGCTTAGTCCTCGGCCCCGATCGTGATAAGTCCCCGTATCATGTCCAAGTAATAAGTCCCCGTAGAATCTCCGATCCTCGCCGACCCTCGCCGATCCTCGTCCTCGCATTTACTCCTGTGCCACAACCTACTGCCGGCCCCTCCCCTCCCCCACGGAGTACGCCGCAACTGCCTAGCAATTCTCTAACGTCATCTACCTGGCCCGGGGGGATGCCCTTGCATTTGCCTCACCACCGCTTATCTCCATTCGAGCCCTGCGTGCAGGCACTAGCGTCATCTACGCCATCTACGCTATGTAAACCATGTACACTATGTAAGCTATGTAAGCTATGTACACTATGTAAGCTACACTATGTAAACCATGTACACTATGTAAACCATATACACTATGTAAACCATGTATACTATGTAAACCATGTACACTTTGTAATCTATGTACACTTTGTAATCTATGTACACTTTGTAATCTATGTACACTTTGTAAGACATGCACGCCATGTAATCCGGCCTGGCCGTCGCTCGCCTGGCCCCAGCATTGTTTGTCCTCTACGCCACCTTGTTCGAAGTAAATGCAAACTTGCTGAAAGCGGAAAAGCAAATGGGTTTTTCTGTAACGGGCGCGCGCGAAGTATGCGACCTTGCGTTGTCTGGCTGCGCGGGCCGCACGCTGACACGAATCCCCTCGCATCAAGCGAGATAGTTTGGCCGAGAATGTTGGTCCGCCTTTGCATGCCATTCTGGGAGCCACATAGACGAGGAATGCAACCGAAAGACTCAAGGAATGCTCCGTCGGAATTTTGGGTTGTGCCTCCATGGAACGTTCCTTTTACTTCCCCGCAGCATTCCATGCTAATTTATTTCCCCCAGCTCCAAATCCGGGGGCTTGGGTTATGAGCTCCCATGCACAGGGCCACTTAAACCGGGGGGCAAATGTGACTACGCGTACAAAACAAATGCGTATGGATGTTCTGCCGGTAGCTCAAAAGGAAAAACATGTAAGAAAAAAAAAAAAAACCAAAAAAGAAAATGTTTAAAAAAAAAAAAAAAATAAAAAAAAAAAAAAAAAAACCAAAAAAGAAAATGTTTAAAAAAAAAAAAATAATAAAAAAAAACAAGAGAAAATATGAGAGTACACAAAGGAAAAATGAGATACGTGCGGACACTGCAGTGCAGGGACACAATAAGGAAAATGATAAAAAAAAAAGAAAGAATGCACGAGACGAAACAAATGAAAAGACCTGTGTATACGAAGCAAGGTGCATGCAGACAAACGCAAAATATAATGCACGTAAATGCACAATGGACGCAAAAAAAAATAAATATTCAAAATTAAAATCAGCGCGCTTGCCAACAGCCAGGTGCATATGTTTGAAACCAACATGCTTATTCTGGCCGCCTATATCGCATGATTATGCTTGTCGGCTAAAATCTGCATGGTGTATGATCTCGATACAGATCCTTCGCTACTGTCATATAAAGAAGCGTTAGGCCGCTGCCTCTATGCCGCCGCTCCCCCTGCCCCTTTATAATAACGTCCCTCCACGCCGCTTTTCATTTCTTCCCGGTGCTCCACCATTCTTTCGTGTTCCTTTTCCCAAATGCCTCAACTCCCCTCTGTGTCTGAGTTGTTGGTGGGCGGCCATATTCCTCCCGTGAACACACGGTCTTCGGGGCTGCTGCCGGAGACCCGACCCGCCCCTTTGGGCTCTAGCCCCCGCCAAACAGACCCAAACTTGAGCTTGTACTATCCCCGCACCTCGGGCGCCACCGCCAAACCACAATCCATAGGCTCCAGCGGCTCGGTGGCCGATGTCTCCCATGACTCCCATGGCTCCAATGTCTCCAATGGTTCTAGCCCGACTTCTGCCCATCATCCTCACGCTCAAGCTCCCGCCCCAGACTCCACGCCGACGACGTACAAACAGCAGTGCCAGCGCCCCACCGAAGCTAGCATCCCCGTGACCTCCGTAACCAGTCGAAGGGCATCCGCAGAATACGCTTCGCAGGGATACGAGCGTAGCTATGTGGTACACAGCACACCAGCCAACGACTACTTCAGCTATCGGGACCCCACGGCAGGTAGGCTGATGGCAGACTCTCGCCAACACAGTGTGGAGCATCTCAACCGTATGCCTCTGTATAACAGTGCAACATCGAGCGAATCAATCCAGAAAGTCGGCACCACGCCGCCAGGGTTGGCGTCGCCTGACTTTCGCAGCCGGCCTCGCCCAGCATCATTCTCCCATGCCCCAATCACTAGCATGATTTACCCTGGAGCTAAGTCACAAGTGATGGGGACCGTGGCGGTCAATGGGAGCTACCCTCATGGAACCCCCACTTCATGCACATCGCCACATGGGGGCGTCAGCATGTATGGCCCCACGTATGCATACACACAGGCGCCACAATACATCGTACACACGCCAGTCCACACGCCAGTCCACGGCAATGTGCCAATTTCCAATCAAATAACAAACCCCAGCCAAATGACGCAGATGACACAAATGGCACAAATGGCACAAATGTCACAAATGGCACAAATGCCGCAAGTGGCCAATCAAATGGGCAGCCAAGTAGGCAACCAAATATCCAACGGGATTCCCAATACAATGCAATCGAGCATGCATTCCAATGGCCCCGTCAGCGGTATGCACGGCATGAATGGCATGGGCAACAGTACAGCAATGCATTCGGTGGCAATGACCAATGGAAGCGGCCCAGGAGGGCCCATAGCGAGTCAAGTGCCCAATGCAGTGCACAATGGGCATTCTCCCAGGGTCCCAATGCAGAACCCCGTACATTCAGGCAATGTACCAGGTAGCAATATACCGCATTCGCATTCCAGCAATATCCCCCATTCGCATTCCAACAACATGGCCCATAGCACGGTGGGCCATTCGTCTTTAGCACATAATCAGGCGCATTCCAATCACCTTGGAACGCCCGGCAGCATACACCAGGGCATGTACAACCAGGCCCAGGCGTACATTAGCCCCGAGCAACAGCAGCACATGCAACGAGAGCAGAACAATGCCTTGCTCAACAGAAGACGAGTCACTAAGCGCAGGACGAGAAGTGGCTGCATGACCTGCCGCAAGCGTCGCATCAAGTGTGACGAACGGAAGCCCCACTGCTACAATTGTGAGCGGTCCAAGAAACTTTGCTTGGGCTATGAGCTCGTATCCAACACTCGGAGGCCACAGGACCCCGATGTTCTTAAGAGCAAGGCCCGTTTGCTGGTGCAATCGTTAATGTAATAGATCAGTCATTAAGTAGTCACGTCATAAACAAATACATCGGACCCAGTCCAGTCAATCAATCAATCAGTCAATCAATCAGTCAATCAATCAGTCAATCAATCAGTCAATCAATCAGTCAATCAGTCAGTCAGTCAGTCAGTCAGTCAGTCAATTAGTCAATCAATCAGTCAATCAATCAGTCAATCAGTTAGTCAGTCAATCAGTCAATCAGTAAGTCAGTCAATTTCAATTCATCACCAGTCTTAATCAAAGGGTCAATGATAAATTGTCAATGGTTAGATCTATCATAATCTAACATCAATTATCTTAGTCAATGGGTTAATAAGGTTGGTCACGTGACTGAAAATATTATACTTTATTCATTTCATCTTTTAATTTGGAATTGATTAGATGGTAATTATATAGTAATTATATAGTAATTATATAGTAATTATATAGTAATTATATAGTAATTATATAGTAATTATATGGAAATTATATGGTGATATGGTGATAAATTTATTGCGGATTCAGGGTCTCCTACTACTCAAAGTGTGAGTAAATAAGGGTGTAATTTTGATGTGCTCAATAAAAACCCCTAAGAAGGGCGAGAAAAAAAAAAACGTGAGAATCAATTGTGCTCAATACTCAATGCTCATGCGAATAGTATTGCTCACATACTCTCATTCTCAAACTCATTCTCAAACTCACCTCGAGCTCACCTCAAGCTCACCTCAAGCTCACCTCAAGCTCACCTCAATCTAAACCTTCAGTGGCCGTAAAAAGTCACTTTCACTCAAGTGTCACTTTAGTCTCAACATCATCTACAACAATATCTCAAGTTCACACTAAAGAATGTCTCAGGTTCACACTCAAGAATGAACCAGGCTTAATACTACTGTAAGGACGTCGAGGGACGTAGAAGGAAAAAGATGGGAATCATAGACTTATGATAGTAATCATGGTAATCATGGTAATCATGGTGCGTACTTATTTATAATGAGTAGTCTTATGCTGACATTAATCTCATGAAGTTAATCATAATGAAGTTGATCTCATGAAGTTGATCTCATGAAGTTGATCTCATGATGTTGATCTCATGATGTTGATCTCATGAAGTTGATATCAAGAAGTTAATAGTAATGATGGTGGAAAGGATGGTGGAGATGATGGTACTTACTCTAAATTGTTATGTTCTTTATAACGTATGTTGTCCTAAACTCTTCTATTCGTTGATGGTTCCTCAAGAGAGGAATCGGAGTGGCTTATATACCTTTGAGAGAAACGTGTGACCAAAAAACTCTCCACCAGAACAATGGGAAGCATTATTCTGGAATGTTCGATAGAGGCCATCGGGCCGCTTCGTGCATAGATGGCCAACGCCGTATCACCTTTGTAACCATATTCGGACTGAGAGGCATCATAATACCTTCATAGGCAGGGCCCTGCCTATGGTGGATCTAACATAAATGGTACCTTTTTATAATGGTACTTATAATGGTACTTATAATGGTACTCTAGGTAGTACTTGTTTATGATGACACTTATGATGGTACTCTAAATAGTACTTGTTTATGATGATACTTATGATGGTACTCTAGATAGTACTTGTTTATGATGATACTAATGATGATACTTTGGTACTCATGGTACTTATAAGAACACTTTTAATGATACTCTAAATAGTACTTACTGGTGATGCTTGTGGTGGTACTTTGGTACTCATGGTACTTATGGAATGGTGGTGATACTCTTGATGCTACTTACTTCTAATGAGTCTTGTGTCAATTATAATAACGATGATGATGGTCTTACTTCTAATGGTACTTACTTCTGATGGTACTTGTGATGGTACTTAGTCATGGTGATGATTATAATAATGGTACTTAGTCATGGTGATGATTATATGATGGTTCTTACTGGTGGAGGGACTTAGAATGATGATGGTACTGATGGTGATTAATGATGATTTTTCTTTAAATGGACCATATGGTACTTATGATGGTACTGACTTATAATAAAGGTAGGAATGGTAAGAATGGTAAGAATGGTAAGAATGGTATGAATGGTGATACTTATGATGGTAATTATGATGGTACTTATGATGGTACTTATGATGGTAATTATCGTAATTATGGTGATAGAACTGACTTATAATAAAGGTAAGAATGGTGAGAATGGTGATACTTATGATGATACTTATGGTGATACTCACCTTTGAAGATGGTACTCACCTTTGAAGATGGTACTCACCTTTGAAGATGGTACTCATAATAAGTCTTATGGTGACGGTAATGCTAATGATGGTGATAATGATGGTACTCACTACTGGTGATACTTACAATAGTACTTATGATACTTTCGAAGGAACTTATAACAAGTCTTATGATGTCAATTGTAATGATAATAATCATGGTGATACTCATGGTGATAACTGTAATAATGATGGTATTATAATGATGGTTTCTGATGTTCTGAAGTGATACTCTAAAGTGAAGCTATGGAATTTTGGTAGGTTGTCCATGATAGTATATAGTACTCTCCAGTAGTTTAGGACCCAACCGATAATGGATCTAACCTTACATTAATAGATTAGTTTCAGTCTTAGTTCAGTCAGATTTATAGCTTATAGACTCATTGCAAATACTGCTTCTTAGTGACTTGTGTATGAGTAAATGATTGTTTATAATACATATAAGGTAAAACCATATAGCCCATTATCTCTTGGAGAGAGATTTAAAAGGTTTCAGAGCAACATACTTTTGTCCATATGAAGATCTGAGTCTTTTTATACAATGGTATTTAGATACAGCTTGAAACTGATTTTGCTAGAGTTTGAAACTGATTTTGGTCGAGTCTGAAACTGATTTTGGTAGAGTCTGAAACTGATTTTGTTAGAGTCTGAAACTGATTTTGTTAGAGTCTGAAACTGATTTTGTTAGAGTCTGAAACTGATTTTACTAGAGTCTGAGGCTTTCCAGCTCCAACATCTTGTAATCGGTGATAATGAAAAAGTCTTCTGCCTAGAGATCATTATAATTCTGCCCACCGATTTTGACAATTGTGGTCTTTTAAATGGACCAGTTAAAGAGTTTGGTTCCCAGAAGTATTTGGTATGGATGCTTGATGGCTTATTGTACTGAGATTCATCTTTAGACTCCTTCCATAATTCTACCTCTTTATAGTCCGTCCATAATTCTACCTCTTTAAAGTCCATCCTTAACTCTACCTCTTTAAAGTCCATCCTTAACTCTACCTCTTTAAAGTCCATCCTTAACTCTGCCTCTTTTAATGATCTACATATGATGGTGTATGAAATATCTTACGGATTCAAATTAACCAATGTTTGTCAGCGTTTAAATAGAAACACTTATACAAACACTAGAAACACTTCTAGAAACACTTATACAAACACCTATAAAAACACCTATAAAAACACTTACTTGAAATCAAGAGGAAGAACGAGTAAGTATCATGGAGAGGTATTTCTGAGTATAAAGGAAAGAATAGAAGGAGAGAAAACATATTGGAGGGATTCCTGAAAAGAGTATATATATATGTTTTAAACATTCAATAACCTTGGAAACGATTTTATTACAGAGTGAAGGTCCCACACCATCTACCACCCATTCACCATTCCACACACCAATCCATACACCATGACATTTTGTTCAATGACAATTTGTTCAATGACAATTTGTATTGATTTTTGTATTGATTTTTTTATGGTATGTATTATTTTAAAAGCTACTACACGGGCTTATAACTATCACCCCATATATAGGTCCATATTGGTGTGGATGGGTATATCATCTGACTAGCATGAGTATGATATAGGCATGGACAGACAGACAACAGAAGGTCATACTCAGCATAACAGACATGTATAGTTGGTATGTTCATTATAGTCCTTAAGGTCAGTATAGTCCTTAAGGTTAGTATAGTTCTTAAGGTTAGTATAGTTCTTAAGGTTAGTATAGTTCTTAAGGTTAGTATGGTCAGTATGGTTAGTATGGTCAGTATGGTCAGTATAGTTCTTAAGGTTAGTATGGTCAGTATGGTCAGTATAGTAGCCAATCGAGAAGCTAATCGAGAAGCCAATCGAAAAGCATGATTGGAATCGTCACTTCGCCTTGCTTTTGTAGTAATATCAGTACACTTATTACAATCCTTAAGAAGTCATCTACATATATATCTGTATCCATGCCAAGTCGTACTCATATGAGAAAGTCTCCAAGTTAACATGTTCCAATTAAGAAGTAAAGTTAAAGTATGATATAGTAAAAGGAGCAAGTAAATCTTATACAAGTAAGTATTAATAGAATTAGTTCCAGTAGTCATAGTCATAGTCATAGTCATAGTGTAGATGCCAGACCTATGTTTCAATGAGTATAGTAATGATTCCTCTAACAATACTAAGGTATCGGAGTATTCAGTAGTAGTAGTAGTCAGTAGTAGTAGAAGTCAGTAGTTGTAGTAGTAGTAGTAGTAGTAGTCAGTAGTAGTAGTAGTAGTAGTAGTAGTAGTAGTAGTAGTAGTAGTAGTAGTAGTAGTCAGTAGTAGTAGTAGTAGTAGTCAGTAGTAGTAGTAGTAGTAGTAGTAGTAATAGTAGTAGTAGTAGAAGTCAGTAGTAGTAGTAGAAGTCAGTAGTTGTAGTAGTAGTAGTAGTAGTAGTCAGTAGTAGTAGTAGTAGTAGTAGTAGTAGTAGTAGTAGTACTTGTGGTGGAGTAGAGTAAGTTTATTCTTAATAAAGTAAGAGTAGTATTATGAGTAATGATAGACGTAGTACTAAAAGTATTAGTAGAAGTAATGGATGTCATAGATGGAATAATGATAGTAGTAGTAGAAGTAGAGTAAGAGTAAGTGTAGTATCAGTACCAGTGTAGTACCAGTGTAGTACCAGTGTAGTACCAGTATAGTACCAGTATAGCACCAGTATACTACTCTTAGTAGTAGAGAAAAATAAGTTCATTGTTAATAGTGTTTGAGGTTTCATCGACGGTGGACTTATTCAAGAACATGGATGAACACACATCTGTGTTCGGTGTCATACTTGGGTCATTGTTTGAAAATCTCAAAAAGGACATTCTTCTCATTCAAAATCTCTACCAATTGAGAAAAAAAAAAGTCATCAAATTCATCAACAGGCATGAGATCACTTTCTTGAGAAACCCATACTATAAACCTTTTGCCTTGCGAGTCAATGATATATACAAGTGCAAGTGAACGCGAAGTCAAAAACGAAAATAAGAAAAAAGGCAAGCTATTTCAAAGAGTCCAAGCTGACTATGATTTGTCCTCTCAGTACACACCAAGACGAGAATAAGTATGTGAACTTGATGATCCAGATTTTAAACCCAGAGATCAAGACTAGTGATAGTAATAGTAATAGTGATAGTAATAGTAATAGTAATAGTAATAGTAATAGTAATAGTAATAGTAATAGTAATAGTAATAGTAATAGTAATAGTAATAGTAATAGTATGTATTACTACTTGAAGAGCACTATTAGTACACTAGAATGGTAGCTGCTAAAGTGAATTAGTAGAGTAGAATCAATCCGGGGCTACTCACTGAGTTTCCCATGAGCTATATTAATTTCCTACTAGACATGCCGCTCTTAGCGCAACTGGACTTGAATGCTACATTAGATATCTTGTTCATCAAACATTATCTCATTCTCATAATAAATACAATCTTAAGAAATGGGGTCACAAAATCAAGTCTTTCTTCTCCCATCCGGATCTGTTGGGTCCCTTCAAGCCATATGTAGGTTGTGGCTTTTCAGTTCCCTCAATATGCAATGCCTATGGATTCCGGTCCAGCTTCTGGTCCAAGCCTGCAAGAGTATGGTTAACTTCTCTATGCTTAGACTCATCTGCTCTCACTCTGAGCACCAAATCCAAGAAAGTCGATTTTTCATTCAATTCAGGCCAGTAGTCCTGGGCGTAGTTAGGCCTTGGGTAGATCCCAAACCCTTATTAGATCTTCTATAGATATAAAGGAGACTTTAGTCCATTCTATTATGATACTCCCTTCATTATGATACTCCCTTCATTATGATACCCCTTCTATTATGATTCCCCTTCATTATGATTCCCCTTCTATTATGATTCCCCTTCATTATGATTCCCCTTCTATTATGATATAACTCAATAAATATCAATTGGTTGAGGTATACCGAGAAGTCTTCGAGAAATAGATCTACCCAAACATCTCGTATTCATTATACTTCAATGGAAACTGAACACTCTCTTTCTCCTCAAGTAATTTCTGAACCAAAATATCTCTTGAGTGTTTATATATGTTGATGCCTTCTCCTTAAGTAATTTCTGAACCGAAATATCTCCTGAGTGTTTATATATGTTGATGCCTTCTCCTTAAGTAATTTCTGAACCGAAATATCTCCTGAGTGTTTATATATATTGATGAGACCAGTAGTTGTCATTGTATACGTAGCATTAAAGAATACCCCGGTTATGAGCCCCGACCCGGGAGAACCCTTGATCAATTGTAATTGTAATTGTAATTGTAACTGGAATTGAAATTCTTAGTAGTTCATAAAAAATCAATAGTTGATTTATTAGTAATGAGATTTGGTCTTCTTTAGGTTTATAATTCATACTACCAATCTGGACTTGTTTCACCTCGACTTCATTCAAATATCCCGTACCTCATTGATCTCACATCCTAAGAACCAATCTCAGATCTTTCTGGACTTGCTAAGGGTATAACCTTTTCCCTCCTTATATCTTTTCGTTAATAATACCATATAAATACCCCTGCACCAGTGTTCGCGGTAATTCCACATGTAATAGTATTCATTATAGACCTCACTTAGTTATCCACAGATACTTAATGAAGAATGTGTATTCAGTACCCCTTTTTCAATTCCCCACCCCCCTCATAATATAACTCGTTATTGATTCTGCATGGGATCCATTTTCAAATTTCTACCTTTCATCCCCAGCCTTGATTTCTTAGTCCTGTGTATATGATTCTTTTGGCCTGAACTTAAGGTGATGTATAATGTGACCTGGCTTATGGTTAGCATAGCACCTGAACAAAAGCACAATAGGAAATTCAAACAATCAACTAAAAGTATCAAAAGGGGTTATCATTGGTGGTTGACTTCCATAGAGCATCCATAGACAATTCACGTCCATAGACAATTCACGTCCATAGACAGTTCACATCCATAGAGCGTCCATAGAGCGTCATACAAAATCATCTAGCTGTCTTGTATAACCAACTATTCTATCAAGTTCATAGTCTCTATTCCATAGTCCATCTAGTCTATATTTTGTTCAGATGTCCAGTCTATAGTCTGTTCAGGTGTCCAGTCCATAGTCTGTCCAGTCTAAAGCCTGATCTGTCCATAGTCTGTTTAGGTGTTTGGTGTATCCTTAAAGTGTCTAGTTATTAGCTCCTACTAGACCTTTCGTACTAGACTTTCGTATGGCACTGGAATATTCACTTCTTTTTGGGACTCCTTTGAGACTCCTTTTTTGTATGGAATTGGAATGGTGATTCAATTCCTACTTGGTCTTTTGCCTTTCTATTTCAAATGCTTTTAGGGTCCTTTATAATGGTCCATGAGTATGGATTTGACGCTCAGTCAATCATTCACTTAGTCAATCATTCCCTTAATCAATCATTCACTTAGTCAATCATTCCCTTAATCAGTCATTCCCTTAATCAATCATTCAATTGTCAAGTTAAAACAGTGGGATCTAAGATTCCTAAAACTGATATTATGATATTATGACATTATCACTGACTATGATATTCTGATCGCCTATAACAATATGACTGATTATGATATTATAACACTGGGATTAGGTTCTATGACTCTTGATATGTACTATTGCTTATGATTGTATGGAAAAGAATAGAGGGTGTTAGGAGCGGGAGCGGTTAGGAGCCCTTACGATCAATCGAAGATCCTCGGGTCAATCCTTCCGCACCCAACCCAACTCCACACTAATTTAATTTACTCAACTCAACTAAAACACAAACTTGAAACATCACAACGAAACCATTTCTGAAACAAACGAATACTTGGTCTGGTCTCATAGTAAATCCTGCCCCCCCTCACCCCCTCCCCACCCCCCTCGTAATTTCCCAATGCGGAAACATAACGCTTGGCAAACATAGCAACCGTGAGGAGGCTCAGCAATAGGAGTTAGGAACCTAGATCTTATGGGAGCATGGATCTGGCGCGATATGATAAGATGAAACCGGGAGGTGCAGCGCGCATGACATGCTGGATAACCGTCATGAATTCCCAGATCCCAGAGGCCAAAAAAAAAAAAAAAAAAAAAAAGAAACACATCACATCACATAACATAAAAATAAAAACATTATATAAAAAAAAAAACCCCTTGCTTAACTTCTCGAGTCCGGTCTTTTTATCATCCATTCTCATTGTATCTTTGCACGCAGGCCCAAGTACGCTCTGCCGCCTCCAAGCACCTCCAAGTACCATCAAGCACACCCAGGCATTTCATGCTGCCCCTTGTGCATCCACCCTCGCTTATACTACACCCAGGGCGGACAAAAGAAAGTTTAAACTACACATTATGCCGTCGTTAGGCAAGATGCATCTGAACCCATGACGTACTTCGCTTTGCAGGGCTCGCGCGATTGGGAGCCGCGCCATTCATGCAGGTGCTGCAGCATACCTTACCTCAACTGCTAGCCACCCGTACTCTTTTGCGCACGCTACTCCCCGGCCCAGCGTCCGGCTCAGCTTCCGGCCCAGCTTCCGACCTAGCTTCCGGCCTTGCACTTGCCATGGTTGCATTACCGGGGGGATATTCCCCTAACACCTCTCCTAACAAATGCAGGTCCCTTCTCGGCCAGGCTCCGAAGTATATGCAATGGCACCTCAACGTCAGCAGCATGTGCCACCCTGAAACGCTGAAACGCTGAAACGCTGAAACGCTGAAACGCACATGAAACAAACTCCAGCCAAGGCCAAAGCTAAACAATATAAACGACAAACAAAGCTGAACCCTGAACAATTCTCAAACAATGCTACATTATTCTGAAACAATGCTGGTTAAAATACGGGACCGTCTTAAACAATCGTCAAACCCTGAAATACCCTAAAACAAACATGAAACACGCCTGAAACTCAAACTCAAATTCAAACCTACATCCCCAGCCCGAACCTTAACTCCTAAGCTTCGAATCTCATTGCTCTCGTAAATGTTACACAGCAGGGTGCACATACCGGAGGCACGGGCACCTAACACATGGCTCATAACCAAATATATTTTTTCCTAACCGCAAACGATCATGCGTCATTCTACTAACAGTTTCGCACATCAGGGGAACGTCGGCTAACCCCGAGCACTGGCTGGCCTGTTTCATCCGGGCAAGGGGTTCTCTCGCCTCTGTTGATGCAATTGCGTAGTCGGGGGTGCAGATGGGCTTGAAGCATTACGCGAGCGGCAACCCCGTTTCGTTTGTCATCATACCTCGGCCGCCTACTTGATGCACTTACAAAGCCCGTTAGTTGCGTACTTTGCTGTACTTACCCATGCTTACATTTGTCTGCATTTAACGGCTGTACCCTTGTTTATCTACCGTCTTTATCTTACGAGCCACCGTTTGTTATCTCATTATGCTTGTCTTTGTATTATATGCCTGTGTCTAGAAATAGAAGAATGTATCTGTATATATATATATATCTATATATATCTACCTCTCTATCTATCTATCGATATGTATGTGTGTGGCTGTATGTGACGTGTCCTTCTGTAACATGCCTGTCTGTGTAGTGGTAGTAATTTGACAGACAGGAAATCGGAGTTAGGACTCCGATACAGGAGCATCTCGCTGATTGCTCTTCGCTGGCGGGCAACAGCGTCCTCGTCCAGGAATTGCAGTTTGAATTCCTCGTTAGGCAATAACACCTCGGATAGAGGCCGCCATACACTCCGGGGGGCCCGCGGACATAGCCGCCGCGCAGCGACAACAGATATTTTGGCGAAGCGAGCGTGGATCCTTGCCGCATAACGCATTTCTGAGCGCATAGGTGCATACCGAGTCCTTTAATCTATGCAGCTCCCGCATCAGAGGAATATTTGCGAGCATATCCAACTCTGGCGCGCAACTATCTGCGGGCCATTCTTTGGGGGAGCAACTTTAGCCTCTGCGCCGTGGAATGCACGCAGCACCTCGTTTAATGCCCGCCAGCCTCCTATGCTTCCCTCGGTTATAGTCTCTCGAATATCTCGCGTATACAGGTCCATGCACCTTGCGAATCTAAAGCTGGTGTTTGTTCGAGTCGATGGAGCAACCTGTACGTTAGAACAATATGGACGATGAGGCAGACGGCGACCAACATTACCCTTCGCATGCAGATCTAACGGTTTCCTCTTTGGGCCCAGGAATGTTGCCCCTTACCACATTGCCCGTTGTGCTTGGCGCCATTGCACTTTACCCAACATTTTAGTCTTCGGCCAACGATGGTCTTGTGTATGTACAGCTTCTAGTCCATAGCAAGCCCATGCTGCTTAATGCACCGCGCACTGAAACTTTGCGTAACGCTGATGAAACACATGCACAGCGGCGTGGGCTTCTGCAGAGCGGAACTGGAACGTATGCGCAGAGAATCCCGCGCGGTAGCCGTGTGGAGTGACGCCAGACACGGCGGTTAGCACGTGAGGTCACGTGAAGGTATTGTCGCGTGAGGAATCTAAATTTTTTATATTATTCTCATTTTCTGGTTCAGTGACTCGTCACGTGATGGAAGTCAGGTGCTTTCACAATATTATTGCATAAATGTTATGTTACCATGATGCGTGATGTATATCACGTGATATACTCGTCACACACTTAGGCAAGAAGGCAAAAAAAAAACAAAAAAAAAATAAACAAGCGAGGCCACCTGATCCTCACATGATTTATTATCACGTGACACACCGAATCACGTGACTATCATCACATGACCTCATAACATCCCAATGCGGAAACTACATGCGCTATCTCTCACCCCTTGATACCGCATTTATACCCCCATACTTACTACCCTTTTTACCACCAAATCTAGTACCATTTCCACCATCCTCTCCCCTAAATCGTCTATGATTGCATTTGTGATTTTTGCCAACAAGGTCTCTATCAGCTTCTTAAACTATTGACATCGAAATTCCCCCATACTTTTACCCCCCAGAAATCCAGCATTATCCACTATTGTTTGCTGTAAAACCAACAGAACATTACTTGCGCCAATAGCGCAAAAACCAGGGCTTTATTTTGGTGAAATTTTGAGCCCAAACTCATATTTTTACCATTCTCAGGTTCAATATACGGATTCTATAATCTAGTGATTGCCTTTTGGTTGTTGAACCCACGGAATCTAGTAATTAAATGGAGTTTTCTCACGTTGTTTTAAAAAGCCACTTTCCCGGTGGTGAAGTGGCAAGATTGGAGACCCACGACTGCTCATCCCAGAAGTTATCATTGACCGTCAGATCGTACCGGTATATGAAGGACATCATGGACAAGATCAACGATATGAAGCTCTTGGAGTTGAACTTGGTGATTGAGGAGCTTGAAGCTGATGAAACCGACCATTTGACTGGTTTATACCAGATCACAAAATACTGCAACTTGAGTAAGCAGAACCTCCAGAAGTTCTCGTTGACTTATAAGGCCGACAATACGTGTGGCAATAATAATGCTGCCCGATTTGTGATTGTCACGAACT
Organism: Metschnikowia matae var. maris; assembly: GCA_002370695.1. Classification (NCBI taxonomy): domain Eukaryota; kingdom Fungi; phylum Ascomycota; class Pichiomycetes; order Serinales; family Metschnikowiaceae; genus Metschnikowia; species Metschnikowia matae. The sequence continues at coordinate 66,794 of NKZH01002131.1, forward strand.
TGTTGAATCAATTGAATTGGGACTCGTGCAAAAGAGTCAATGTCAATTTGCACTTTAACTACATTAACAATGACCCCCGCTTGGACTTGTTGCTGGAGCTTCCAGTGGTGTTGACTGTGCATGGAGAAGAATCCAGCTTTCTGGAATCCAAGCAGGATGAACGCCTGCTCCTGCTCATTGAACTGACCTACTCCTACTTGGGAGGATGTTTATGATTAATGATTAATGATTAATGATCTTTGATTTGTGAAGGTTATAATTATTCTTAAGGTGCATTGAACAAAGGGTTACTTTCATTCTTAGGGCATTTTGAATCAGGGTTACCTTGAGGACTCAGTGGATGTTTAAGGTCGTTTAAAGTTGTTTAGTATTGTTGAATGTTCAAGATTGAAGGACGTTTATATTATCTGAGGCTTTGAAAGGCTGTTTGATTTTGCTCTGTTGGTAAGGATGTGCTTTGTTAAGGTTATGCTCAAGTTATGATTGGTATGTTGTGATTGTTGCATCTCAGTCCATGATGATCCAAGGGTTATGGTGCAGTTCAAGATCTTGGGAGAAGTCCATGCTTCAGGTGTTTCCTGACTTGTGTTCAGGCTCTGCTGCAGTGCAGTATTTTCTAGACTGTGAGACTGTGTTAAGACTGTGTTTAAGGCTATTTAAGTTCAAGTTGAATGCCGTTGGTACACAATGTTTCATCGATATATTCTGTTATGAGGACTATGTTGCCGAGACTGTTCAACATGTATCAGTTCATTCCTCAGCTTACTTCAAATGTCTTACGTTGCTGTTCAACCTTGAAGGTGACATTGCTTAGTCTTGAGTTGCAACCCCAGTCCTATGCTCAGACCATCCATAGCTGAAGTCTTATATTCAGACCATCCACAGCTGAAGTCTTATATTCAGACCATCCATAGTTGAAGTCTTATCTACAGACTATTGCAACGCTAGTTAAAATTGCAAGCATATGTTTATGGGGAGTCGAAGTTGAAGTCATTGGTTAAGGCTATTGGGTTGTGCCTTATGTTCAGTTCAAGATCATGCTGTTGGCTAATGGCTGATGGGTGTTGGCTACTATACGTCTTTTCTACCGGAACGTTGCCATATAACCAAACTACATTGATAATGCATGACACATCAGCAACTATTACAATGTGGAACAGATGGCCCTCTAGTATATGCAATGTACACCCCTAGCGCTCGTGTAAATGCGCGGCTTATCTGCAGTACCTTCTTATCACCTGCAGTCCCGCGACATACTCTAGGTAAACAACGCCAAACTCTCTCATCACCATAATTATGGAGAAGGACATCGTTCCAGGCGGTAAGTAGTATACATGCCAATTCCCAGTTTCTCTAGACTAACATGCAGGCACCGATCCGCACGTGCTAAGTTCAGCGCAATTGAAATCCGTTTTAGATAAGCATAATGTGGAATACCCATCCGACGCCCGGAAACCCAAGTTGATCCGGTTATACAAGAAACACGTGGCACAAGCCGAATCAGGAAGAAATACCGACGGATTAGGCAAGTCCAGTGACCAATTAGGAAACCAGAATGACGAATCGGGAAACGAAACCGAATCGGGAAAGAATAACGACCTTTTGGGAACCAATATTGACCAATCAGGAATCAGTATCGACCAATCAGGAACCAGTATCGAACCAAAAAATAAACCAGATACAAAAGGTAAAGTCAAGAAGGTGGAAAAAAAGAAAAAGGCCAAGAAGCATACCGAGCCAAAGCTTGGCAATGTCAGTTTTGGTGAGATCAGTGGGGTTCAAGCAAGTGGTCTTTCTACACCCTCCAAAGACCCTAACACCAGGAAAGAAACCCCTTTAAAAAACAGTGCATCGAAAATCGCCACTGAAAACACCAAACTTAAAGGTGAATCGCCTAGTCTAGGCCCCACAGCCACAGCTACAACCACGGACTCAGCTTCCAAAAAGAGAAAGTCAATGCTCCAGGATTTTGACCTTAAAGTCTCAGAAACTCCTTCCAAAGGCAACGTTTTTGAAGTGGAGAGTGGATCGGAATCGGATCTTCTTTCTCCTAGTGTCAAGAGACTTAAAACGGCCAAGGCTCAGGCTTCTGATCTGTCCACTCTTCATAATAGCTTTTCGGGGGGTTCTCAGGAGGCACTGAATTCAGGTCAAGAGAAGAAGTTGAAGGAAGAAGATTTAGATAAGGAAAGAGACTCTGAAAAAGACCGGTCCAGATCCGAAGAGTCTGTCAAGGAGTCTGCTGAAAAGTCTGGGTCTATATTGATAGACATTGAAGCGGAGTCTGAAGCAGAGTCTGGACCTGGCTCTCGCTCTGGCTCTGGCTCTCGCTCTGGCTCTGGCTCTGGTTTTGAATCTGATTCCAGCGAATTTGATAGTGCTCTTTTGAAGTTGAAACAAACCCATGCACCTGTGAATCCATCTCCTCGGCCCACGAACGTGGAGCTCGCCAAGCTCTTTAATATCGATCCCAAAGCCATTAAACCCAAGCCTCGGTCAACCAGAAATATTACCCCCAGAAGACCCATCATTATCTCCGAGTCTCTTTTGGATCGCACCGATGAACTTTCGGGTGAAGATGTGCCTGAAAAACGGGCCAAACCTGCACCCACGGAATTCTACAATAATTCAGATCTTAGCGATGCAGAAGACGAATCGGTGAATTTGAATTTGAGGGAGGTCAGTGGCGGTGAAAGTGAAAGTGAAAGTGAAAGCGACAGTGAAAGCGGTGAAAATGACAGTGAAAACGATGAAAGTGAAAGTGAGAGTGAGAGTGAGAGTGAAAACAAGGAAATTGGGAAAAAACCAAGTTTAAGGAAAGTAAGGGAAGAGACTGAGACAAAAGCCAGTGACAAAAAGGCCAATGGAAGAAAAGTGAGTGGAAAAAGAGTGAGCGGAAGAAAAGAAAAAGCCAAAAAAACCTCCTTTAAACCTTCATCCAAAACATTCTGGCCTGCAGTGGGTTGGTTCTTATTCTACCTTCTGGTGTGGCTCAGTTTGGTGGGTGTTTCTCTCTTTGCCTATTGGTACAGAGAACAAAGTTTCTACGTGGGTTACTGTGGGGCTGAAATTAATAAGAAAACCATCCCCCAAACTCCCGAAACACCTCAAATTTTGGTACAGTTTGGAGAATACCTCGATTCAAACTTCAAGCCGCAATGCGTGGAGTGTCCTCAGCATGCCCGGTGTTTTCCCCGACTCGAAATGGCGTGCTATGACGATTTCTACCGCCATACACCTTGGTATTTCAGGATCTACCCCAGCCTCAACCCCCAGGCTCAATACTGCATTCCAGATACAAAAAAAGCGGAGAAAATTGAGATCATGATTGATGTGGCCCTCGACTTGCTCCGGGCTCGTAATGCCAACCGAGAATGTGGGAAAGCTCATCAAGACGATGTGGATGCTGGAATTGGCATCTCCGATTTACACGATCTTTTGCTTTCCATGAAAGCTCCGTACATCACGGAAGAAGAGTTCGAGGAATTATGGCAACGGTCCATTACTGAACTCGAAAAGGAACCAGAGATAATTGTAAGGCAAGTTACCCCTTTTTCAGCCCGTGCCCAGGCCCAAGCACAAGCCCAAGCCCAAGCACAAGCCCAAGCACAAGCACAAGCCCAAGCACAAGCTCCAAAAAAAACATATACTAACATCCCAGGTCAGATTTACAGGTGGTCACTTTGGTCCCCGACCTCACGCTAACCACTCTGCTCCAACGCAGAACCTCCAGGACAAAGTTCTTCGATCATCGGCCTTATCGCACCTCAGCCTCAAGTGTATGATGTCCAATACGTTGTTGGGGATAGTGGTCCGGTTTAAGCGAAGTTTGGCCATTTTTGTGGCTCTTCTTATGCTTGCTGTGCTTGCAAATTACAAGTATAGCGAGTTTAAGTTGCAGCAGAAGAGGGTGGAGACGCTTTACGATGAAGTAATTCGTCGCTTGAAGAAACAAGCCAAAGCAGAAATGGAATCGGGTAATGTTCCGGCATATATCGGGTCCATTCATCTCCGGGACTTGATATTAAGTTCTGAGAATAACCTCTCCAAGAAGATGCGGCTCTGGCAAGCCGTCAGCCGTAAAGTGGACCGGAACACCAATGTGCGGCACGAGTTGATCGAGGTCCATGGTGAAGTTATGAAAGTATGGCAGTGGATATCAGTTTTGGATGATTAGACATTATGGATAATCATTTATTGTTGGTTGAAGTTGTTACGAAATGTCCACCAATTAAGATCAAGTGTCAAGTGTCAAATACCAAGGTCTTAAGAAGTGGAAAGAAGTCTTGAGTCTCAACTGAAGTCACTTATTAAGTTACTTACAGAAGTTACTCATTAAAGTTACTTACAGAAGTTACTGACTTGAAGTTACTCATTAAAGTCACTTACAAAAGTTACCGGATTGAAGTTGCTGACTTGAAGTTGTTGACGGTGATTTATACTTGATGTGTGAAGTTGCTACTTAACCAATGGTCTTCGATCAACAAATTCACTTACTTGTTCACTCATTTACAAGTGGTTGATTGATGATCAATAGACGTGTTCTTTGCTGAGCTCCATTTCCACTGTCTTGGTTGCTTGTTCAGTGTCAATCTATTGTCGTTCGATAATCACGGCACTCTATGATACTCCATGTTTTTACCGGAAGCTTTCTGTCTAAGGATTTATCTATTGGAACCCCGTCAATATCCATCCAGAAACCCATCCAAAGAAACCCATCCAAAGAAACCCATGCAATACGGACATTACGGAAAGTTTCCTCACAATGAAAAGGCTCCTTTCTTGTCTTTCACAATATAGCAGAATATGCTTGGGCAGAGAGATTCGTTGGTTTATCCTTGTTTCAGCAAGAACCTCAACAAAGCAAAATTATGAAACAGTATCAAGAGTCAGTACCTGATCATCCAGTGACTTCGGTTCCAATGGTGGAAATTCCTTCCGAAACCTATTAGAGGGCTTTCCAAAAGCTATTAGAGGGCTGTTATTAATATGTTACTGTGGAAAGCAGGAACATGATTGTCTCTCTTGTCAGGTGATCCTCTAAGATCTAAGGTCTAAGGTCTAGTCAATAGAGATTTACCATAACACTCTTTGATAGGTGAATGTGTTTGGCTTATAGGCTTCTCAGAGTCACATTGCTGGATTGCACCCAATTGGTGAGCAGGACATTATTGGTTATATTTGCACCTTCCACCTTCCACCTTCTACATTGCAACCCATGACAAGAAAGTTATGCAATCAGTGACTTGATGACAATGACTTGATGACAATGACTTGATGACAATGACTCATGACTCATGAAATTATGGCAATGACTTGCATATCCACATGCTTTATTCGAACAAGGAATATTCCTGAACAGATGTGTCTAAAGTTATAGGATCTCAGTCGTTGGAAGAAGAACATGTGTCTTAATTTAACATTGAGAAGAAAATGGACTTGGTTAGTGTGGGTGGGAATTCTATTCATAGTGCTCAGATTTACTTCTTTGTCACTCTTGTCCAGCACCGAAAGCCTTGTGGAAGAGTTTTCAAATCGATTGAGTCAATGAGTGATATGGACCTCCTAAAAGTCTGAGTCAATGAGTGAGATACTCATCTTCAAGTATCACGTTTTGTCTCCGACACCAATTAAAAGTGATACCATTCATTGATGTCAGGAGTCTGTGCAGATCAATTCCATTCTTCAGGAGGTCCAACTCGCTATTTTCCTCCGCTATAGAGGTTGGTGGTGACGATCAAGATGAGATGATGGAGGTGATTGCCAAGTTTCAATTGCAGTTCTACTCTAGATGGCATACCAACCAGGACTTCAAAAAGAGCCAAATTATTGATGACTTGTGACTCAAAGACTTGTGACTTAAAGACTAGTGAATCAAAGATTTGTGCCTCAAAGACTCGTTACTTAAAGACTTGTGGCTTGTGAATCAATGAATTAATGAATTGGTGATGATAAAGTAAACCCCTGTGGTTCGCTTTATTTTGAAGTCTCAACCCCATTGATTGTGACAATATTTAACAATGTACACATGACCTTCCCGATTCTTATCCCTTGGTTTGTGATTCCCAAAGTGATTTTTACTTGTTGAGAGTTACCCAAAAACCCTGACATTACCTGAAACTATGATGACGTTGGCCTCCTATAACTCCCTTTCGGAAGTGCACCATTGGACAACCACCTAGATATCCATTTCCACTATTGATTTATTGTTCATACCAACTTTATACCATTGACTTATTGTTTACTTCTGCTTCTACTTCTACTTCTACTTCTACTTCTACTTCTACTTCTACTTCTACTTCTACTTCTACTTCTACTTCTACTTCTACTTCTACTTCCGACTCTAGTTCTTGTTCTTATTTTTTATGTGATGGATCTCTATAACCATACTCCTTTGTAAAACATCTCTTTCCTATGATTCAATCTCTAATTTGGAAACTGCATCTTGAAGTTCATTATCATCATCATCACCACCAGCCAAACCACTCTCGAAAATCTCCCTACCGGTCATCTTCCCATTGTGCATCTTTGCAAACCGTTCCTTATCCTTTTGGTCAATTTGCATTTCTTCCCGGAATGCTTTTCTCCAGGCGAGGAACGATTCTGGAGTGACTTTAGTACCATGGAACTTCTGCTGCTCTTGCTTCTCCTTGGCCAAAAGCTCATCGTCATATACTTTCTGTGCAGCATCCACTTTATGCTGGAAAAGAGCCTCTGCTTCATCTTTAAGAAGAGCAGCTAGCGAAAATACACAAGGAATCCCAATATTGAGCTGAGCCTCATCGTTAAGTTTCAGTAAAAGTAACGACAAATCAGGTTTCTCAAAGTCAATGGATTCTGCCAAACTCACATATTTGGAATCATCAGGTTCATCGTCCAGATCATAAGCTTGTTCTTCTTCTTCTTCAATTTCAACCACCTCAAGCCCAAGTTTGGGCACTTCCTCAGGGTACATGTCAGGGTACCGCACATCTAGAAGAAGAGCATGGGATCGGTCGGAAACGGTATCGAGTTTGGTGTAGATGGAGAAATGGGATTCCGATAAAACATTGAGCTCATCGGGGTAGATGGAGCGGAGCACCTCAATCTCCTGCTCTTGTTCTTCCTTGTAGTCCATGGTATGTAGAAGCATGGGGAAGAAGCGTGAGATATATTTTAGAGGGGTCGTGCGAGGATCAAATGATCAGTGAGTACCTCCCAGCGAGCCGAGTAATGCTTTCACAAATGCTTTCACAAATAAACTCGCTTGATTCCATAGTCTAATACCCAAATTCAAATAGTACTTCATTTGTTGAGAGTTTTTTTTTGTGAATTTACTCTACAAAATTGAATGCTGTCACATCCAAGAGTGCATTGAGTAAAGCGTTCTTGGCAGTGTATGTCTTGCCCAATGCTGATAATTCTCCAATGGCCATCAAAGCTCTTGGAAAGTAAATAATTTTCCACGGGTTTTCTGTTAGAGGAATAATATGGGTTTTGGGGTTTTTCTTTTACGTGCGCTGTTCAAACCGTATCTCTACGTTTATTCATAGGGTACAAGTGATCTGGTCTAGGTTAGAACGACATGATTAGTTACTGCTTACCTATGACATAGCACGAATCGAACTTGCATAATAATATCCGTAATAATATACACTAACCATTGTGTTATATGTCAATAAATAACGGATAGCCAGCGATTCGAACGCTGATAGCTTAAAAGCAACTACGTAGCAAGCAGATTAGTTTACCAATAAAAAAAAACGTGTAAGAATATTTATATCTTTAATAAATATAGATTCAAATCAGTATTTTGCTGCTAATACTAATTGCATTTTTATTATATAATCATACCTTTGATAAATATTCTTCAACTATATTTCTTTATTTTATCTTATCTCATATATATATTTTATTTATAACATTAATCTATTTATTTATTTTTTATCATAATATGTCAAAGGTGTATATGTGCCGTCTAATTTATTACTAGGGTTATGTTATTCAAAGTGTATAAATGGTGTTTCGCAGTAAACTTCAAAAAGGAAGTGGAAAAACTCCGAGAGTGATCACCGAAGTGATTAGAGAAATAAGTGTGCGCAGTGAGTTTTCGCACCTCCCCATCTACAGTCTTTTTCAAAACGATTCAAACCACACTAACGAATTCAACAAGCCAATAATTCAAAAAAGATGATAGGGCAATCCTCCAGATTTAAGATTTTTAGAATCTTGAATTCTTAGAATCTTGAATTCTAATGAAAATATCGNCTTGAATTCTTAGAATCTTGAATTCTAATGAAAATATCGCTGACACATTACCCTATTTTGTTTAAAAATCTGTGCCATGGCGTATGAACTTTTTTGGCTTATTGGTTTGAATAGTTTTGAAATACACTGTATAAATGGTTTTCAATAAGATGAAGTTAAAAGTGTCGTCGATAAAACGGCTTGAAATAAGAAATATTCTCGCGCGTTAAATCAGGCGTCAATGGAGTCAATGGAGTCAATGGGGTCAATGGGGTCAATGGGGTCAAATGCATATATGGAGCTTCAATGACAATTCTTTACTTTGTTGGTTTTCGATAGGTGATAAGAGTCTTAGTAATAGAGATCAAGCTTTTTGAAATCCATTCATCTTGCACTCTTCCCAAATGACTGAGGGACTGAGGCAATTGTACATTATATACATTCAAAGAAATTCAAAGAAATTCAAAGAAAATGTGTCGAGAGCCCTGTCCAAGATTGAGGTGGAGTAAGTAGTACCACAAATGGACAAGTTGAAGTGGACAAGTTGAAGTGGACAAGTTGAAGTGGACAAGTTGAAGTGGGAAATATGTATTAAAGGTCATTTCCAAGATGAAATAATTGGATTTAATCATAAGGATGATGAGTCCAGGTCGTTGTCTTGAATTTCTTCCAGAATAGGAGCCAGTCTCTTGTTCCTACTACTACTACTACACTTGATCTAAGCCAAATGGCAAAGAGGCCTGAATCTTAGGGATGTACGGGTTATATCTGTTAGATTCTTGTTCCAACGTTAAGCACAGTGTTTTTCAAAATTATTAAATGGAGCACTATGAAATGTTTGGAATCAAAAAAGACTGAATGGTTCAAACTGTTGAACATGTGATATGTGCTGCTCCGTGTATGCAGGTATTGTGCTACCTGCAGTACAACGGAATTGGACAAGCCTCATAAGGTTCCGAGGAACGCATGAGTGCAGAAGTGTATGGTATCCGGGGCTTGGCGTCAGGAGTAGTCAGGTTTGACTTTAGACAAGGAAATACCGAGTCCGGGTGCAGGAACAAGGAGTCCAGGGTGGAAAGGTATATATAGAGGGGATTCCGCTCTTGGTTGAGCGGCATCACGAGTAACCTGAATTTCACGCATCTCTTAATACTAAACAGTAGTAGAAAGCATGGACTTTGGAACTACAAAGTTTTACACAAACTAGTGCGGTAATATAGTCTTTTTGAATACTTTTCAAACCAGTGCGACCATATGTTTCAAACCAGATTAGCAAAACTAAGGTGACTAAGAATTAAAATAGTTTCTTACTTATGACTTAGAGATTGTTAAGGATCAAGGAATTGAAAATAACCTGTTTCTGTGAAATCTTTATTAAGTATTAAAAACAGTGGATTTGTTGAAATATTGGGTTGTTGAATTTTGCTTAGTGTGGTTTGTGTTGAACTTTATGGTCTACTAATGCATGGACTGGAACTTATAATATCAAATCTATACTTAGCCCCAGAGTCGTCTCTTATTCTGAT
>NKZH01002133.1:0-10241 GCA_002370695.1 Metschnikowia matae var. maris
GGAGTGTGCCACCCAGAAAAGCAAACAAGTTTGTGTTGGAGGCCACAAGAAGAGATGCTGAGTCCGGTATGAAGAACAAGGGCTTGTGCAAGATCGACACCTCCAAGGACACAGGTATCGAGCAGGTCGAGGATACCATGTTTGAGAGTGACAAGTCCAAGGTGTAAGTGACACGTTGAAGGTGTAAGTAAAGAGTCGAAGGTGTAAGTAAAGAGTCGAAGGTGTAAGTAAAGAGTCGAAGGTTTGGTCGTTCTGGTAACGACTAATCTTAAAGTAGAGTACCAATAAAGTGTGCATCAATAATGAATAAAGAGTTAAGAGAAAAAGTAAAAAAAAAAAATAGTAAATATTATCATACAGGGATATGTAATGTAATGTAATGTAGATTAGAAAATACATGTTCCGTAACCATAACCATAACCATAGTTGATGTACCAGGTGGACCATAGATTAATCATAATGGAACGTCCAGTGGACCGTGATTGACTGAAGGACTCTATCCTTGTATTCTCATCAAGATATGTAAACAGTTCACCCAAAGTGTTTGCTTCAAGAGGAAAGATATAGATTTTTCAATGTCCATTGAATTACTGGTGGATCCGGCTTTTTGGTGGCATCTTGGTATGCCCCAGACAAATGATATTTAATTAAGTTACTTAAAAGATAAAAGATGTAATAATCAGTATTTAACATGTTATAGCGGTAATCAGTATTTAACATGTTATAGTAATAATCAGTATTTAACATGTTGTAGTAATAATCAGTATTTAACATGTTATAGTAATAATCAGTATTTAACATGTTATAGTAGTAGATCCTATATTTGTACTAAGTTATCTTTCTTCGTTGATGATTCCTTAAGCGAGAAATCGGAGCTGCTTTTTAGTGTTTTCAAGAATAGGGATCGCTACGGAACAAATCCTTAGCGATCGTTATATTAATCACCTCAACTGATTTTGCTACTCCGTACAATGGGGTAAAGTAGAAGTCTGAATAGGAGGTTGTGTAACAATACCCATTGTATCAGGCAGAGATGTTTCATATTATCCCCATAGGTAGATCCCTACCCCTGGTGGGTCTGACAATAAATATATATATAGTGCTTTTCAAAAGTATTCAAATTAGGTGGCTAAATAATTGGAACCAGAACTACCAAAATTAAACAAACCAATAACCCAAAAAAGGTTTGTTCTCCTTCACACAGTGTTACAAACCAAATGCCGTAATGGTTCACACCATATATACAGTGGCTTTCAAAACTATTCAAACCAGGGGGCAAAATGCTTAGAGCCAGAACTTGCAAAATTAAACAACCCAAGAACTCAAAAAGGTTTGTACCTCTTCATAGAGTCTTCAAAATTAAATGACATAATGTTTCACATACCAACCATCATTAAAATTCAAGATTCTGTATTCTTAAATCTAGAGGCTGGTTTGAATGATTTTGAAAAAGACTGTATATATATATTATTGTTTTTTTAAAGACATGGTTAAGCAGATCAACATACACAATTCCTAATTGTTTAAGAATCCCATGGTTGCTAAGGGACTTAGTTGGGTACACTAATTTTTTTTTTACATACTTCATTGGTATTTCCTGCACCAAATGCCATGTCAACGGCTCCTATAAGAATAGGTATAAAGAAGTTCAATCACCTTCAATAAATATTACATATTTATAAATATATAAAATTTATTATTTTTAATTATTGAAGAATTTTAAACCAAAAAATATCCCATTACTAAATTTATTACTTACTTACCTATATATTGTTAGATCAACCATATAGATAGGGTCCTGCATATAAAGGAATCATGAAGCCTCTAAGTCCGAATACAGTGATTTTCAAAACTATTCAAACCAGGGGGCAAAATGCTTAGAGCCAGAAGTAGCAAAATTAAACAAACCAATCAACTCAAAAAAGTTGGTGCCCCTTCATAGAGTCTTCATAGAGTCTTCATAAAGTTTTAAAATCAATCAAATGACATAATGATTCACACACCGACCATCATTAAAATTCAAGATTCTGTAATCTTAAATCTGGAGGCTGGGTTTGAATGATTTTGAAAAAGGCTGTATAAGGTGACACTGCTTTTGGTCATTATTATACTTCCTACAATAATGTTCCATTAAACATTCCACAAACAATCCTTACCCTTGTTTTGGTGGAGAGTTTTTCGGTCACATGTTTCTCTCAAAGGTATATAAAGCCACTCTGGTTCTGTTAACGCGTGGATAGAAACTGAAGAAGCAGTCCGACGTAAGGGGCAGCTAGCGATGATATGCAAGACGATAGATGAGTTGCCGGGCCGAGTAAGAAAACAATTTTCAGCGACCTATAGAACGGTAGTTCTTCCGTAGGGTCAGGTGATGGGGTGGACTGGACCCAAACTACAGTGTGTAAGATATTATCTGAAAATTAACAGGTTTCTCTCTTGAGGAACAATCAACGAATATAAGATTTCAGCCATAAATGTATTGAAGACCATAACAATCTAGTAGTACAGCATTAAAGTAGTATAGTAGTATCAGTTATAGTCTTACTCTTGTTAGTCTTACTCTTGTTAGTCTTACTCTTGTTAGTCTTACTCTTGTTAGTCTTACTCTTGTTAGTCTTACTCTTGTTAGTCTTACTCTTGTTAGTCTTATTACTCTTATCCAGTAGTAGGATTATCTAGTAGTACAGTTTATTAGTATAGGAGTACCAATTTTATGGTCGTTTTGGTCATATTACGCTTATTATACTTATTATTCTAAATAGTAGGCTTTACTGTAGCTAGTGGTATAGCATTATAGTAGTATGATAATACCAATATTGTTAGATCCACCATAGGTAGAACACTACCTATAGATACAGTATGGAGCCTACGATGTCTGATTCAAGTAGTGTCTACTACAAGTCTACTTCAAATGTAGTGACACGGCATTTAGTCGTTGGGACAAGTCGTGAATCCGAGGCCCTTTTCGAACATCCCAGACACAATACTTCTATTGTCCTGGTGGAGAGGTTTGCGGTTCCCCGTTTCTCTAAAAGTCACATAAGCCACTTCGGGTTCTCTAACAGAGGAACCATCAACGAATACAAGTAAAGGATAACATACGTCATAAAGAACATAACAATATAATAGTAGCAGTAGTAACAGTAGTAGTAGTATAGTATAGTAGTATAGTAGTATAGTATAGTAGTATAGTAGTATAGTAGTATAGTAGTATAGTAGTATAGTAGTATAGTATAGTAGTATAGTAGTATAGTATAGTAGTATAGTAATATAGTAATATAGTATAGTAGTATAGTAGTATAGTACAGTAGGAGAAGCTGAAGGAGTAGTATAGTACAGTAGGAGAAGCTGAAGGAGTAGTATAGTAGTATAGTATAGTAGTATAGTACAGTGTTATTCGAAACGATTCAGACCTACGCGACAGAATGTTCAAACCACACTGAAACAAATTTCAACAACCCAATAGTTCGAGAATTTCCTGGTTTTAATACTTAATAAAGATTTCACATAAACGGTTTATTTTATTTTATTTTAAATCCTGGATTGTTGACAGTTTTGAAAAAGTCGTAAGTACTATACTTTGTCAATTATTGGTTTGCTTAATTTTGTTAGTCTGGTTTGAAACATATTGCCGCACTAGGTTTGAAAAGTATTGAAAAAGACTGTATGTCCAATTCCGTTGTACTGCAGGTAGGACAAGCCTCTTTAGGTTCCGAGGAACGCATGAGGGCAGAAATGTATGGTATCCGGGGCTTGGCATCAGGAGTAGTCAGGTTTGACTTTAGACAAGGAAATTCAGGGGTATGGTGTAGGAACAAGGAAGGAGTCCAGGGAATCCCAAGTATATATAGAGGGGATTCTGCTCTAGGTTGAGCGGTATCACGAGTAACCTGAATTTCACGGATCTCTTAATACTAAACAGTAGTAGAAATCATGGACTTTGGAACTACAAAGTTCTACATGTTGAAAATGCAAGATGCGCTAACTAGTGTGTGCAGGAAAGGTGTTACATGCAGTATACGGCGTTTGCATGAAGCCTAACATTACAACCGAACCTTGTCGTCAGGAGGAATCAGGTTGGTCCTAGAGGCGACAGATTAAAGATTGCGGTGCAGGAAGAAGGAGTTCAGGATGGAAAAGTATATATAGAAGAGAGTCCGCTCTTGGTTGAACGGCATCATCATTGACCAGAATACTACAGACCATCTAGTATACATTAGTAGCTCATCTCAATACTTCAAAAGAACAATCATGACTGTCACTGCCCCATATCTCTTGGAGTTATTATTACCCACAACAAAGTAACGGTTCCNTCACTGCCCCATATCTCTTGGAGTTATTATTACCCACAACAAAGTAACGGTTCCAAACTATGACACCGTCATCGATAATGCTCAACATATTGGATGTGACACGTGACCCGCTGCACTATGAGTCTTTTCCTGTGTGCGCCCGATTAGTCAATCGAAAATTCCACCACTCTTCTCCCATCAACCATTATCATGTTTGTATGTACCACCAACACCACCAACATAGAAGCGTCACTGATGCTGGTACCAGGATATAGAGGAAAAGAAGGGGAATTGAATGGTGCAACTTTCACCAAAATCCGTTGAGATTTGACCGATTAACGGTTCATATACCTATACCCGCCCCACATCCACTCTCCCATTCACCCCAGATCTTGACCCAATCCCCCCAAATCTTGACCCAATCCCCCCAAATCTTGACCCAATCCTCCCAATGTCTTCACCAATATTATTAGATCCAGACCCTCCAAATCCTTAACAATTCTAATCTCCAGACTCAGGACCACAGACCCTCGACTCAATCACCCCTTATCTTTTACTAACTGCAGGCTGAAACACAACCGTCTCTTGGCGGGTTGCAAGAACTCATACACAACAATTCATCATGTGTGCCGGTCCCAAACATGTATCCCATCTACAAATACATGGAGGTGGAAGACCTTAGTGTTCACCTGGCGTATTTGAAGCTTGCGGATTTGAACAACCCGAACCGGACCGAGAGTTTCCTCTTTGAGAGTGCCAACAATGGAGATACGGTGGAGCGGTACTCCTTCATTGGATTTTCGCCTCGGAAAACCATTAAAACTGGCGATAACCCCGACGTTTTCCCAGCTGATTTCTGTAACGTTGACCCCATCAATATCTTGGAGTCTGAGTTGGCCAAGTACCACCAGGCACAGTTACCCGGATTGCCCAAATTATCTGGAGGTGCTATTGGATACATTTCTTACGATTGCATCAAGTACTTTGAACCCAAAACAAAACGGGCTCTTAAGGATACGTTAAAGGTGCCGGAGGCCGTAATGATGTTCTGTGACCTAATAGTCGTATACGATCACGTGTACCAACGGTTTCAGATCATCAACAATATCCACGTGACTCCAAATATGGATCTGGATCATTTGAAAGATGCATATGCTAAAGCAGCAGCACAGATTGAAGAGGTTGTGGCTTTATTGCGTGCTCCAAAGACTTGGGACCAGATGAACCCGGTACAAAAGCCAATTAAACCCAACCAGAACTTCACGTCCAATATTGGCCAAGAAGGCTATGAGAACCATGTGAAAACGCTTAAAAAACATATCAAGTTGGGTGATATCATCCAGGCTGTTCCCTCTCAAAGAGTGGCCAGACCTACCTCCTTACACCCATTCAATATCTACAGACACTTGCGTACGGTTAACCCCTCGCCGTATCTTTTCTACATTGACT
This sequence comes from Metschnikowia matae var. maris, assembly GCA_002370695.1. NCBI lineage: Eukaryota > Fungi > Ascomycota > Pichiomycetes > Serinales > Metschnikowiaceae > Metschnikowia > Metschnikowia matae. The sequence goes on from NKZH01002133.1 coordinate 5,742, forward strand.
TGGTTGATTTCCAAATCATTGGTGCTTCTCCTGAATTGTTGGTCAAGGCTGATGCCAATAATAAGGTGATTACGCATCCGATTGCAGGAACTATTCAAAGAGGAAAGACCAACGAGGAGGATGAGGCCAATGCACAAATCCTTAGAAACAGTTTGAAAGACCGTGCTGAGCATATCATGTTGGTTGATTTGGCCCGGAATGATGTCAACCGGGTATGTAAACCCGAAACCAATTCCGTGGACCGGTTGCTTACGATCCAACGGTTCCTGCACGTGATGCACTTGGTTTCGGAAGTCAGTGGTACCTTAAGAGACGATAAGACCCGGTTTGATGCTTTCCGTTCAATTTTTCCTGCAGGTACTGTCAGTGGAGCACCTAAAGTGAAGGCCATGGAGTTGATTGGAGCTTTGGAGCAAGAGAAACGTGGTGTGTATGCCGGAGCCGTCGGTCACTGGTGCTACGATGGAAAAACAATGGACACATGCATTGCCTTGCGGACCATGCTCTATAAAGACAACACTGCATATTTGCAAGCCGGAGGAGGAATTGTGTTTGATTCTGACGAGTACGATGAGTACGTGGAGACCATGAATAAAATGCGGGCCAATAACAATACCATTGTGCAGGCGGAGAAAATCTGGGCCGCCAAGGTGGGCACTGACGATGAGTGAGTCACAAATGAGTGATGCAAAAACAGTCAGTATACATGGAAGGATAAAGAAAGAGAGAGAGAGAGAGAGAGAAGTGATGGGAAGTTAGTCAGGATACATTGAAGGATAGAGAGGTGTGTATACATGAAAAACTGTGTCTTATGATTGATTCTACCTGTGACGTGATATTTCAGTTGTGTATATTCCTGGGTCTTGTTACATTCCAGACTTCTCAAGCAAAGTGATAGGATAAGTATCCGAGAGCATCAGAGAATTAAACCATGAGAGACAATGAAGCATGGTTCTATGTATGGGTCGACTAGAACTATGAGCCTAGTTACTAGTATAGTACTCTCTTGGGGATACTAACTAATATGTACTAATACTAGTACTATTATTGAGTCATTGGTCTTCATATTCATGAATATCACCAGCAAGATTGGACCGGGAAAAGACCATAAGGATTTTGCTCCACATACATATACTTAGGGCATCTCCTCTGGAACAGTTGTATTACACACACGATCCAGATCGCATGTCAAGAAAACATTAATTGAAGTAGTATTTAAAAGGCTCAGTATGAAGGCTTAGTATTAGTTTCTTGAGTGCACCACTGAACTACCTGCATATACCACCGTGTAGAAGAAGCTAAATGAAAAGTCTTAAGCTTAAAGTTACATAGTATACAGTAGCATTGTAGCATTGTAGCATTGCAGCATTGCAGCATAGTAGGTACAGTAGCACGGTAGCATAGTAGTACAGTATACATGTTAGATTTTAGAGTAATGGACACTTAATAAAAAACTACCCAGGGCTCGTAACCCGGGGCTCATAACCCAGAGTTCATAACCTTTTAAAGTTATTACCAAAGTATATGGAGGTGTATCCCCAGTAAATATTAATAGTCCTTTCAAATATATTTTTTTCAATATTGTAATATCCCATATACTCCAATTCTTAACTTCGGCATTAATTGGTACAGTGTAGATTGTAGTTACTTGGTACTGTACATGTTAGACCTACCATGGGTAGACACATACCCATAGAGATATCTCTCGAGCCTACGAATGCCAGTCATTAAAATGCCAGTGGCTCACCCAAGGCACCTTAACCCGTGACTTGGTTTTCTAATACTTGTGGACCCAACATCTATGGACCTAACAATTTTGCACCCAACATCCGTACACCCACCAATTTTGCACCCAACACATTACCTCCAAACACATTTGCACCAACCTCGTTTGCATGATCGTACTTACGACTCTATGCTTACTGTGTGTTAACTGTATGCTTACTGTGTGCTTACTGTATGCTCTAGATAACGCAAGTTAGACTTGACATTACACACTGTATACTCGGTATTATAGTACACCACTGCTGTCAGACCCACCATGGGTAGGGATCTACCTATGAAGATATTATGAAACTTCTCTTCCTGATACAACAAGCGTTTATGCTCATTCTACTGAACCTGCTACTGAGCCTGCTACTGAGCCTGCTACTGAGCCTGCTACTGAGCCTGCTACTGAGCCTGCTACTGAGCCTGCTACTGAGCCTTCTATACAACATTCATAGTACGGAGTACTAGGATAGGATGACCTGAGGTGAGTATATTAATGATTGCTAAGAGTTGTTCCGCAAAAAAATTGTGCTCGTGAAAACACTAAAAACGTAGCTCAGGTTCCTCACTTCAAGATCCATCAACGAATAAAGTTAACTTAGTACTTAACGTTAAAACGAGAATCCAACACCATTAAATCGTCCCTGTTATCAAATAATGGACTATTAATTAGTATGAAGTGGTGTACCCTAAATTAGTAGCCATTATATACTAAGGTTCTAGTCATTAGCAGCTCATATATTCTAGTGTATTAGTGATAAGTAACTATTACATATAAGATTACCCCAAAATATTAACTATTGTATACTAATATACTTTCAATTAGATCTTATTATATTCGGGTGTACAATTGATTAAAAGTACATCACCGGAATTACATCACCGAAAGTACTTCACCTGAACTATTCGATGACGCTATGAGGTCAGTTTCTTATAGTATATTCTGACTACTCAGGACTAAAGAAGGTTCTATTGATTACTCATCACCGATGAGAGAAGGATGGAAGGAGTGAATGAGGACGACCATAAGGAAAGATATCTATTAAGGTTTTGATGATGGTGTATACTACTCTATGACTATATACCATACTTCACCACTACATAGGCACAGTTTCGGGGGAGGTTGCTACCAGGCCACATCACTGTATACTCAATGATATAAACTTTTAGGACACTGCATTTTAAAGATACATTGGTTATCATCAAGTGCATAAGTCTGCCTATGAAGGTATTATGAAGCCTCTCAGTCCGAATATGGTTACAAAGATGATACGGCGTTTTACCATCAGAGCACTTCGTACATAGATGGCCTCTTTCGAACATTCCACAATAATCCTTCCCATTGTTCTGGTGGAGGGTAATTCTAGTGTACCATCAATTAGTATACATTGGTGTACCATTAAATAGTCCATATCACATACTGGTGTAGTCGTCATTAATATACTGTAGTATTAATTAGTCCATGTTAAACCAGTATATCATTAATCAGTATACATTAGTGCTACCTAAATAAGTAGATACTATATAATAGTGTACCATTAATTAGTCCCTATTATGAAACCACTACATAAGACAGCAGTTGTTTATATATTGTTGAATATATAGCCCTACAAGATAATTTAAGTATAAGTTTAAAGATAATGTTAAGATAGCACTATACGGTAACATCCTAAAAAATACCGAAATATGCACATTATAAACACTGCCTTATAAAGGTTGGTGAAGCACATAGGATGGACTAGAGCAAAAAAAGTTTCCACTTTACCTAAGGGGCCTTGCTTTGCTTCGGAGTAAATTTTGTTAGCATAAAAGATAGCAACAGGTGGTTTATTGTTGGTACGAGGCTTCCCCCTGGGGCCTTTATCTCTGTATTGGATTCTTCTTCACAAAACACCAGCCTCTTACCCGTGACTTAACGAATCATTATGGATTGTTATGTACAGATTCAGTTACTTCTTCTACCAGTAATACCGTGAAGCGGTACCTTGTGATGAGAGCTTTCCTCAAAACATTAGTAAAAGGTTTAACATTGAAATTCTGTATCTGTCTACTAACCGGCATAGTATCAACTAAGGATTGATAAACGTGTTTCAAGTAAGTTTAAAACTGACTGCTAAACTCTCTTGACTGGCATTAGGAGAAATAAAGTAGGCTCCTATACCTCACTTTTGAAGTTTGATTAATGTCAGTATGTTAAAGAACTAACACAAACAAAAGTTAAATCTTTATTGTATTTCTATAGCGGTATAATCGATACAATTATGTCTTACTTCTTATATTCGTTGATGGTTCCTTAAGAGAGGAATCGGAGTGGCTTTTTTAACTTTGAGAGAAACGTGGAACCGAAAACCACTCCACCACCACCAGAACAATGGGAAGGATTATTGTGGAATGTTCAAAGGCACATTATCGTAGGAAGTATAATTATGGCCAAACGCCGTATTACCTTTGTAACAATCAGACAAACGGACTGAGAGGCTTTATAATACCTTCATATGCAGGACCCTGGCTATGTTGGATCTAACAGTACCATTAATTAGTAACTATTACATACGAGTGTACCCTCCATTAGTTATTATTACATACTGGTGTACCATTTATTAGTATAAGGCAAGATTAGTCGTTAAAGGATCTACAGGTTATGAGCCCTGAACTGTTTTAATGCCTGATCTGCTATCAGATAATAATTGAATCTTATAATAACGATCAATTTCTTCTAACAAATGTTGG